>JAZFAU010000082.1:750000-755000 GCA_037178615.1 Dione vanillae
ATTTTTTGTTCAAAATTCCAGTCCAGTCTATTTATTAATTCTTTTTTAGAAGAATACAACTTAGTAAAATATTATGTAACCTTTTCTCATAAAATATTTGAAGACAAAATTTGCATTGAAATCACACAAAAACATGTTTTTATGACATTTATTTAATGAATAACCTCGATTGACCGTCGTGGCGCAGAGGCGCAACGTCTGCCTGTAACACGACGGTTTCTGGGTTCGATCCCCAGTCGGAGAAGATGGATTTTTCTATTTCCATTTTCTTCGCTCTGATAAAACTAGGCAAAGTGCGGCGTTGAGCTCCGCCACTCAACACGCAATGCCTCGAAAAAGGCGGAAAGCGGGGACGAAGAAAGCAGGGACCAAGCAACGAAGTGTCTTAACACTAGGTTCCCACGGTCCCTGTAGTTCCCTCTGCCTACCCTGCCATAGTGCAGGATAAAGCGTGAAGCTAAAAAAATACCTCGATTATCTCGATTATCCTCGGCTTTACTCTCATAAAACCCCCATTCAAGCGTAAAACAAGGAAAATCGTGAAAATCGTATAACCGTAACACACGTAACAATTGTACAAGAGTGAAAGATTGTACTTTATTTTTGAATTTTCCTACAGCTTTCAACGCCACGTTGAAACTCTAACAGCTTTTATAACTTTAGTTGTAACAATATAAAAAGATTCTTAAAAAGCTTTGCGAGCTCAAAACTTGTTAGAAACGATGTTAATACTAAATTGTATTTAGTATTTTTTATAACATTTACTTTTTAATTGTATTATACATATATGTAGAACTAGGGCAGAGGTAACGTAGTGTAAAGAAACTCTGTACATCATTTATTATTATATATTATTTTTTTTATAATGTCACTTTTTTACTTTATGAACACATGGCAGGGTAGGCAGACGCAAATGTAGGAACCACAGCAACTTAGTTTTAAGATACTTCGTTGTTTAGTTACTGAATTCTCCGTCCCTGCTTTCCGCCTTTTTTGAGGCATTGCGTGTTATGTGGCGGAACTCAACGCCGAGCTTCGCCTAGTGTCCAGAGAGACCACAAACCGTGGCGTTTATAGGTAAACGCTACGCCTCTGCGCCACGACGGTTATGGACTTAATATTACAAAAATACACGTTTTGAACACAAAATTCAAGTAATAATATAGTAATCTTAAACAAACCAGCATTGGTTAAATTGGTGTCACCCCACGGTCCATTCCTGCCCAAGATTTCATACAGAATGATGCCAAAGGAATAAACGTCTCCCTTTTGAGAGCCACGGGGCGGTGGACTCGGATCCCGGAGTAGTTCCGGCGCACGCCATAGCATTCGTCTCTCCATACGTAGAGCATCTTCCGTGTCTGCACAACCACCTTTGAAAAATATTTAGCTTTAATAAAAATAAGAAACGTACAATAGAACATATACATATACATATACATATACATATACATATACATATACATATACATATACATATACATATACATATACATATACATATACATATACATATACATATACATATACATATACATATACATATACATATACATATACATATACATATACATATACATATACATATACATATACATATACATATACATATACATATACATATACATATACATATACATATACATATACATATACATAACGACCTGTATACATGCACGTGTAGATTCACGAAATAAATTTGCACTGAAATCGTACATTAGAATGTTTTGACCCAGTGTTATGATTTGGTTGAAATTTTGGAACAATTCACAATAAAGTTTAATTATGTTTGTTGAATTACTTGCGCAAAATAATTTGAATAGCTTTATAATAAATGTAAAACCAAATGAAGAGCTAATGAAAGTTTCCAATTGTCAATTATGAGAAAGTTCAAATTGAGGTAAATCCCTATAAAAGATTTTCATTATGTCTTTGTCCGCTTGATGAATGTTCTTTTAAACTTAACTAACTTGACTAACTTGAAGATAGAAAAGCTTTTTTTTGTTAAAAGACAGGACTTTTGAGACTGACAGATATTTGTAAATAAATCTTAAATCTTTTCGATATGTTAAAATGGTACCAAAAGTAAAATTTTTGGTCGAAAACTCGCCTGTCTAAGTGTGCGCAATCAAAACACTTCCTTAAATAATATGTACTTAGATAAATAAAATTAAATGTAATTTTATGTACTACAAATAAACAGTAATGTAATTAATATAAAATAATAATAAATTAAAATGGATGCCAAGTGTTTGTATTATTAATTACAGACACTACAAGAAATAATAAATAGTATATGATAACGTATAGTAACAAAAATTATTGATACCATCTTCACGTATTCATGTTTAAGCTTATTTTTTATCTTTCAATATACTTAATGTATAGAACTATCATTTATATGTATATTTTATAGTGTTTTTATATATATTCAAGTTATTTTATATTTCAAAGAAGTTTTTCGATCGCCACTCGGAGAAGATAGATTTTTCTATTTCCATTTTCTTCGTTCTGTAAAACTAGGCAAAGCGCGGCGTTGAGCTCCGCCACTCAACATGCAATGCCTCGAAAAAGGCGGGAAGCGGAAAACGGGGACGGAAAAAGCAGGGACTAAGCAACGGAGTGTCTTAACACTAGGTTCCTATGGTTCCTGCAGTTCCCTCTGCCTACCCTGCCTTGTGCGGGATAAAAGTGTGAAGCTAAAAAAATAAAAAACAATATTATATTTTTTATATATATTCAATTTTATGTTTTAAAAAAGTTTTTCAAGAAACAAATTTTATAAATAATAATAATACTTCCTTAGTCAATGCTACAGCATTTAACTTTGTTTTGTTGTTAATTTGGACTGACTGAAAAGGTGAAGGTTATATAATTTGTGATTACTAGGATATTTCTAAATGGATTTTGACGAACTTATAAGTATGATTTACAGTCATTTTTTCAGTGCTATTAGGATTTGTACGTACTAGACTTATACTAACTTGAGTTAGCTTGATGCAAACTTGACTTACTTACTTGACTTACAAAATTTAATGTAAGGATATATAAAGTTACCTTTATTTTATAAATAATCTTTTTATTTGAATTTATAATAATTTTGCTAATGAAAAGATAGGTTTAAATTAAATCATGGCAATCAATCATATTTATCCTCGCCTAACGAGAAGGCATTTTAAGAATAAACAGATTTATAAAACTTTTTTTTTTTAAATTAATTAATAAACTTTAGACCCTGGTTTTACAAGTTAAGCCTTTTTAAATATATTGAAACAGAGGCTCAATGAGAGGATTAACTCAAATTTATTAAAAAAAAATTAAAATACGATCTAAAATAAATCAAAGTAATTTGTGAAATCCATTGTAAATTTTAGCATAAAAATCTCTATATAAAATGATTACACTGTAATTATATAAAACGATAGAGTACTAGCAATAGTTTTTGTGCTCCTTTACTTTGCCTCAAATGTAAAGCAAACGAGCAAATAGTATATATGTATGACCAAATCGTGTAGGTAGGTAATGTTGCGCGTTGATTAGCGTTTATCTTACCAAGAGAAATATCACTACAGTTTCACTATAGTTCTCTTATTTTGAAGATAAGTCTGGTCCCTAATTAATTCTAAGAGATATGTAAAATTGTATTGTTAGCGTATGTTTAACTATTCTGAACTTTTATACCTAAGTTATTTAGTGAGGAGTCACCTTCCTCGGGTGTGGCAACTGTGCTTACAGATATTTAATTCATCGTTTAAAAAACAGTAAATATATAAATTATTTTGAATTTATTTCATTATTTTTTTCTAATCTACTCTAGGGAATCTTTGAATTTTTATACTAAGTTTTTATTTACGTTCAACAAACATAACAATTAGCAAACGTTCAATAGAGTTCACGAACAAAGAATCTTATAAGCTCCTGAGATCCAGCTGATGGTTGGACTGAGAGATGATGTACAGTATAAAATCTCTGAGAATATTCGTGTTTCGTTATCCAGACCAGATATTTTTCTATATTCTTTATAGGTTTCGAGCCTAAAACACGTTATACTTGTAAAACTAATAGATCCTTTGGAGACTGATATACCTAAAAAAGTAATAACTTAAAATTATTATACATACTTAATACTATTATACGTACAGACCTAGTAGTAAGATTATAATATAACTTAATAATATTTTATTTAATAATACATACAAAAATAAAAATATTTACAATAAAAACATCATTGAATATGATATTTTAGTCATATTATTTGAACTATATTTTATTTACATACCATATTCACCTAAATACTGTGTATTTGAAATATTACCGTGTACTATTCGAAACATCTAACAACCGGTGTGTTGAGGTTTACGACTAATTGATTTAGATTTGTCCTGTTATTAAATTCATACAACAGAACAGCTGTGGAGGGTTTACGTATTAATGAAGTGATTACAAGTTCAATTTCCACTTAGGTGATTTAGTTTTGATGTATTGTAATAATGACAAAAAATAACGTCTTTATTCATAAGTCTCCACCTTCAGTCTGGTACTTTAGAGTTTCATATTTTAAAGATTGCCTGTTGCCTGTAAGAAAGATCACTTAATGTGATAATAAGACCGCCTTTGCTCTCCACTGAGTAAAATATGTAATACATTTCCCACTAGACTTTACCGTGTCACATTAGCCTAAAATAAAATTTGATATATAATATTTACAATAAGGGTTTCTCTGATCTCATTTGGCAACATTTATGTTATATGTATATATTTCTTTATCTAACAAAACCTATAAAATCCGAGAACTTCAAAGAAAGTGTATATTCCACTCTTTATTATTAATACATCCGTTCAGAAAACATCAACGACTAAAAAGCAATAACAAAAACTTTAAATAAAATACAATCAATCGTTCCAAATCATGGTTTATAGAAAATTGAAAAGTTTTTTTTTTTAGCTTCACGCTTTATCCCGCACATGGCAGAGTAGGCAGAGGGAACTGCAGGAACCAT
>JAZFAU010000082.1:757500-992500 GCA_037178615.1 Dione vanillae
CTGTTATTGAGTCGATGAGATATATTAAATTATTAAAATTAATTAATTTACACGACAATAGCATTAGAGCTTTGAAGTTTCGTAGGACTTGGTAAGTATAATTATTATAAAACAAGTTTATATATATTGATTAATAATTTTACTATAAATCGGAATAAACTATTCTTTATTGCACTCACACTCATACATAAGATATATAGAGAAACAAATAAAAACATATAAGTATAAAATGTATGCAAAAAGATATTTACTTTTTATGTAATTGTTTTTTTATGATAGACAGAAAATTAAAGTTTGACGGAACATATATATGTTAAAATATAAAAAATATACTAATAAAATTAAAGGCTTTTTTAAATTTATTTTCAAATACACATTTTTGTTTCATCTCAGATTAATTATAATATAGTAAAAATATATATTCCAATATGTTCATGTATTAAGGAAAAAATCGTTTAAAATGTTATAAAAAATCTACCCTGGCGTACTCGAACCTGTGCCTATTCGATGCTATCTAAGCTGTTGTGGTCATTTGGGCTATAAGCCCTTAGCAAGTTATACTGTTGCTTCGTCATATATGCTCAGAGATTTTTGTTATTAGCATCTTTCTAATATGTGATTAGTCAATAAATTTACTATTTTTACAACACGAAGCTTTAATTTAAACGTTTGAATGATTTTCAAGAAGTCCCACTACGTTCATATCTTGTAAAAATTAGAAATATACCACAAATATTTTATTCCTTCAATAATATTTGTCTCAATATATAAAAAAGAAAAGCCAAACACAATAATAGCATTTATAACTAAATTTGCCTGTAAACTTCCAAAAACACACCAAAAAACCACATAAAATATCAAAAAGCAATCACTGCACTTACTTTTCAAAGTATGAAGCCCATAATCAGAAATCTGTAACACCCATCGCCGGTCCACCAAACAGTTGCTCGAAGTCAAATTGCCATGAGAAATCAACGCTGAGTCGTGTAAGTAGATTAATCCTCTCAACAGATCAGCAACAAGGCTCGCCACGAACATGTCATCGAGATACAAATCTCGATCGGCCAGAACAGTGGCCAAAGAACCTCTAGAGCAGTAGGCAGTTACGATGCAAGCTACTCCAGTTTCTACGCAGACTCCCACGAATGGTGTAAGATTTTCGTGCCGTAGCTCTCTCATCTGTTGACAAATTATAAATTACGTGTTATTTAATTTTTTTATTAAATCTTAATATATTTACTTAATCTTAATATCTTAATCTTAGTATTCTGCTCAAAAGTTTATTAGAAATTATGTCTAATTGAATGGATTTCATAATTTAGAAATATTTACATAGTCACGAGGACTGGCTTTGGTTCTATTAAATTCGTAAGTAACCTCAGTAATAATTACGTTATAAACATATTGCAAGTTACTAACTTGAACCATCAGAAACGTTAATAAATTCAGAAGTCACAAGAAGAATTTAGTCAGTAACGTGATAAGGTTTATCATTCGAGGAGCGTAAAAGTGGATTTGAGAACACGATTTTCTTAAGCTTTAGTAGGAAAAAGCTTGCCTAAGTTTCACTACAAAACATTTTTACTGCAAACATGATAGATTTGGCTAGATCACACTCAATGTCAACTGTTTGATTTTACACGTTATATCTTGAATTCTGATGAAAAACGGAGAACCTAGCTTATTGAAAAATGTAAAATATCTTTTTACGAGTGCATGATCAATGAACTATTTTTAAGGGTGAACTCGAGCTCATTTCCATAGGACATCCCACTGCGACTGGGTCATGAGAGCTTTACGTATAACAGAAATTAATATAGCAAACATCGAAAACTATTTATTATTATAAGATTTCATGTGCTTAGTGGTTGCACATGTGCTTAGCTTAGAGCTTTTACTTTTGTGCTTACAAGTAGAAGCTTCAAGCTTACGGTAAAGCTTTATATTTGATTATACTTTGTAAAAGTGGCCATGTGAAACAAATTTCAGGGTGCAATTTGCAAAGGAAATTAAATTATATTTCTTCTTCAGGTTTCTTTTATACTGGTGGATATGTTTTTCATTTTGAATGAAATAAACTATAAAAAATAAGGCAATAACGTAAAATAGGCAATAATTTCCAGTAAGTTCTAATTAATGTTTTTTAAACTTCATAAGTCTATCTCTATTAATAGCAACAGCTAGATTTCTGTGCTCTAATGGACTATACTCGGATATTTGATATTATCCATAATACTGGGGGTTTTTGATATTAAATTCTGCATTTTGAACTCTATGCTGATCAACAACAAGCAACAAGCTGCCAGTTCCCCGCCAGCGTTGCAAGAAGACCACCAAACCACCCACAGTAGAGAGACAACCAGGACTTCTACCATATGTGAAAGGAGTTACAGACAGAATCGACAAGATCTTAAGAAAAGCTTCAATAAAAACTTTTTATAAGCCTAACAAAATAGTGAGCTAATTGAGACCAGTTAAATGTAATATTCCCTTGCAGTTTGCAGATGTATACAAGTTTGATTGTGACTATGGCTTGTCTTACATTGGTCAGACAAAGAGAAACATCGGTGTTAGGGTGAAAGAGCACATGTCAGATATCAAGAATGGGCGTGTATTAAAGTCAGCTGTGTGTGAGCACTACATGAACAAGCCTAACTATTACATCAGATTTGATAAACCTCATATATTTGCTAAGGAAAATAGATATATTCCTAGAATTATCCACGAGGCTATTGAAATACAAAAAAATCCTAATTTCAATAGAGAAGACGGTTTGAAGCTTTGTACCACTTGAGATCCACTTATAAAAACTTTAAAATCCCAAACACACCACGCCAGGGGGCAGGATACAGTCAGCTCATTCTGTAGGATGGATTCCTACAGTACGCGAGGCAACTCAGGAACCGTTGGCGGTAGTTTGTTATAATAATTATATCAAATGAAAGACGAATGCCACCTCAGTTTACCCGTGACCACAGACTATTGCAAAGTGTTCGAAACGTCGGGTTTAAATTGTTACGCGATTAAATTGTTTTATTTAAAATGTATAAAAGTCGCGAAAATCAAAGAATTTATTAAAATATTTAACTATTTCTTTTCTGTACGGGGAACAAATTCACATTCTACATAAGGATATATTTCAATTAAATCCTCCTTTGCCTGTATTTCACTATTTGATTTTGATGCAAATTGAACTTCAAATAGAGATTTCCTAGTAGATATTACGATTCTGCTTTGACAGAACGATTCATTGTAATTACGTAGGTAATTCACAATGCAATCGTAGGACAATTGAACTGTACTGGAGAAGTGAAAGCAATCTATACCATTGATTATTTATATGGTATTTAATAACTTAAATTTCCTAATGTAATCTATGGTCGTAAGTTCAAATTTTACGTAGACGACGAAGAAATAAATTTTCTAGTTTTTATTTACTTGTTAAGACATTAGCTCCAACTTTTCACATTAAAAGTCATTCAGTAAGTCAAGTCATTCAGTCAGTCATCATATGTTAGGCGGTAGAATACCGCGCTTTTCTTTAATTTGTTTAAGACAAATTTATTTATATTTATAAAACAGAAACGTCTGATGCAAAGTAAAGGCCAGCATTAAATTCTGCGAAGCAAAATGTAACTCATTGTTATAATATATAACAATAATAATAACAATATATTATATTCATAAATCTATAATTTTATATTATATATAAAATAACTTAAATTATTTTTTATCTGTTGTCAGTGTGTTTAAGCTTACTAATCTTAGGAACAGCTCAAACTAGTCAAATAAATTTTTTAACATTGGTTTAGAATACATATTCTTCACTTTTGGTTTTATTTAAATCGTCTCAAAAATAAAAATTATTTAAATTTAAGTATTTTTTCTCAAAATATTTATCTTACGTAGACAAGGAATGATTCGTAAGTATAGAGCCATCATTATATCCAGACGTCCCACTGCGTCACGACAGATTTATATTTTAGCAAAACCCGGGAATTATTTATTAGAATGTTATATATTTATATGTATGTAAAATTACTTAGTAATTAGTTCATTACATGTACTTAGTACTTAGGGACCTTGTACTTAAAAGTAGAGGCTTAAATTTGGAGTATTACAGTTAAGCTTTAATGTTTCTCATTATTCTCTGAAAAGCTACCGCTTTTCAGATTACCATGTGAACTAAATTTCAGGCTAAACTAAAAAAAGAAGCACAAAATTTAGTTTCTTGCCATTTTGTTAGAAACTGTGTAACTGAGAGACTGTAGAACTGTTAGAATTTGTGATTTTTTTAAAATTAAATTGTTCTCGTTTTACTATTTCTTCAGGTAAATATTTGTAGATTAACTTGTTTTTATCAAATAAACTACAGGATAAATAAAAATTATATACAAATAAAAAATATTATACACACTACTGATAATGTGGCTTATTAGCTGGTATTTTATAAATTTCTGATTTTCCAAATTTCTAAGCGTTCCCTGTATTTACATTATAAGTAAGAAGTTATTGTGAAATTTAATAATTTTATTTCTAAGAAATACAACTGCTTCATTGTTCATGTGCTTCTAGGGACTATATTTGGATATTTCATTTTAATTTCAACTCAGCGCTATAATAAGAAAAATTGTCGAATATTATTTTTTATGTCACAAAAAATCCTTTCATTAATATAAATAATTCAATTACAATTATTAATAATAACCTATATAATTTAAGTCAATACTAATTTACAAAACATTAGTGTCTTAAACTCACTTAAAAACAGACATACTTAAAGACTAACGGCCTTATTCATGAAAAAGTCGTATAGAACATTTTAAGCATACTTTAGTTAAAACGCTCTATAAGCTTATAGAACGTTCGATAAATTTATGTATTCATAAACGCTCTATAAATCTCCTATAACTGAAGTGTCGCTAATATGAGTTATAAGTTCACAATGTTGCCACTATATTGAAGTCGGTCGACTATTTGCCGAAAATAACAGTTTATCCACAGATAATAAGTGACAAATACATTGACATAGTATGACCACAGATAATATTACGTATAAAAATATATTTTTGGATCTGACTTGACATGTACCGGCTTGATTTACGTCATTGTTATCACAAAAATATGAATGTTTATTTTATTGTAGCTTATAAACTTACTTAAGTTTTAAAAAATTAAATCAAAAGAAGTAAAACGACAAAGAATTGAAATTTGTCGAGACGTGGACAAGTATTATCTATGTATTTAAATTTTTTTTTTTTTATTTCGACGACACCAATTTTTACCTAATTACGCCCCAGAACCTCTACGGTCTAATTTTAAATCAATACGTGTGACGATAATAAGAAATGTTGCTGTTAATTATTAAAACTATCATTTTGTAAAATTCTCGTCATCCAAAAAAAACATGTCGCTTATACTTCTGTGCACCTTTCTTATGTAGAATTTAATATTAATAAACTTGTTAATAATTAAATATAGTTAATAAATATCGAACAAAATGACGATTATTATATTGTTTTGTTTACGAAACTGAAATTGACACTCTTGATGACAAGTGACTCGACGACGTCATGTAATGCTCATATTTGTGTGAGCTATAATCAGCTGTTATATGAATCGGCCATCTTTGGACGTTAAAACACTCTTAGAGTAGGGTTCTCGGCTCTATAACTTTATGATAGGTTTGTAGAACTGATTAGCTCTAAAATGCTGTTATGAATAAAGTTTATTTATTTTGCTATCATCTACCATATCATCTACATCAACCCCCATGAGGGAAGAGGGGAGACGGCATCAGGGTAAGACCCTCTGGCCGTTAGTGTCTTACGCCACTTATAAATATAAGTGTGTCTTGTGGTTCGGGCAATGCCCTGTGAAGTCAGTGCCTTTAGCAGGGACTTGGTGAGTGTAGTGCTATCTGGGCGGTCAGCACAGCCAGGTGAGACCCTCAGCTAACTGGGGGAGGCCCAGCTTAGGCGACCAGCGACCGAGATAGCAACTCCCGAATCTTCATTTGGAGCATGGGTTAAATCCCTGGGAATTTTTCTAGTATCAGGTGGTCTGGAATGGTAAGGTGCTATGTTGCGAAGATGTTCATGCAGTACCGAGGAATCTGCTCGGTTGAACAAACCAGTGGCCAGGTTTCGGATATGATCCTCCAGGCTTTCCATGCGGAGGTCTCTATGCAGAGTTGAATAAAATTTTTGACAACTGTACTATAACGAGCCTTTAAACGTGCTATAACTTTTTATGAATAAGGCCATAAGTTATTCCTTATTCCACTTAATTGTTACCATTTTAAAAATGTCATGCCTAGTTTTTTAAATGGTCGATGCACCTTTCTCCCTACCTTACTATCTTACTTTTAATATACGAAGACCAAGAGTGGATGGGCGTTTGAACTCAACACATCCTTTGGAACAGCATAAAGCTTTAAGCTCAATTTTGGCTTTCTTAATTCATTGAAAAAGAGAGATTTGAAGCACTTAGGTATTTAGTCGAGGTGATAAAAAATGAGATTCTTTAATTAGTATTTTATTTTAAATAGTTAAAAATCCTTGAATAAATTTAAGTCGGTAACATGCATCTATACGACCGATAAATAATAATAGGCCAAACTCGTATCTCCACAACAATGAAGAAAAAGACAAATTAATATTTTGCTAATATTATGTAAAGATCAAAGGTAAAGTGTCGTTGCCAAGAAAAAAACATTAGAGAGGCACGTTCGTTAAATATTTTTATTAAAAATTGGAATTCGTGATGAAACGTTTTTATATAAGGTACATATAATTTATTTACTTAACCATTTCTTAAAGCCAGATTTGATTTGTTATTTGGTAATTTGTTTTGACAAAAGTTTACAGACGTATGGCCATATTCAGTTTTTAGTAGTAGTAATTTGTTAGGAAGCTGAAGTAACTACATACATAGAATTTTTTTTTAGCTTCATTCTTTATCCCGCACATGGCAGGGTAGGCAGAGGAAACTGCAGAGACCGTGGGAACCTAGTGTTAAAATACTAATACTCCGTTGCTTAGTCGCTGCTTTCTCCGCCCCCGCTTTCCGCCTTAGAAATATTGCTTTCATTTAAATGTCATAAATGTTAATAAGCTTTTATTTTCGCTTATTATTATTACTAACCACAGCATGTGCAAAAGAAAAGTCACAAAATCCACGAAATCGTATTCCTCATACATTAAATTTATTTTACAGTTTTAATATATGATATAAATATGATATTTTGTGCTAAAAAAATATACAAAAAACTGATGTAAGTTTAATAAATAGATAAATATATTATAACAAAATCAATCTAACAACCCTATAGAAACACGATCGACGCTTATTAATCGTACAGTACTAAATATTCTCGTTTCGACCATTTCGATTGTGATATGAATACATAAGACTGTTAAATTTTAGACAATTGCTTCGGTGCCTCCTAAATATTTCTACGATTTGATTATTTAGAATATTCTTAAGTTCTGTTTATTCTTTTAAAGTTAGGACTTTTGAAGTACGGTCAGAAAGAAGGGTTCTTTTCTTACTCTCATTAACTTGTAAATATATATTTTTTAATCTTCTACATAGCACAGACGCACGGTAATTTTTATTTGGAAGTCTTGTTTTTTTATATATTTGTAAACTACACTGACGGATAGGTCTTTTTTTTCCCTAAAGCCTAGTTACTTGTTTGAGCTGCCAACTTAACTTTTTAGTTTGCGGGTTTGGACTTGTAAATGTCTAGAGCCCGAGGTGTAAGGAAAAGTTCCAAGTCAACCTAATCAAGAGACTTGAACGTTTTCACGCAATGTTTGCCGCAATTCTCAAAAAACTTGCTTTAGATCTAGAATCATAAAAGTTGGCAAAAAACTTGTATTGTATTTTCATTAGCTTATGTATTTTAAATTATTTTGCAGGTTGCATGATTAGGTAAAAATTTTTATGAAGCTTAAAAAATTAAGAATTTTCAATAATATTTTATATGATAAAAGATAACGTAATGCCTTAAAAAAAGCGTAAAGTGAGGACGAAAAAGGCAGGGACTAAGCAACTGAGTGTCTTAACACTAGGTTCATATGCAGTTTCCTCTGCCTACCCTGCAATATGTGGGATAAAGCGTGAAGCTAAAAAAAGATACCTACCTAGCGCCTACCTACTTTAATTAAAGTTATATTTCATTTACAACAGAACATCAATATAAAATTAAAAGATCATTTTATTTTAGATGCAAACCATCGCGTTTACACTCTGACGGTGCGCCACGACGGTCATTTAATTATAAATAAAAGTAAAGTTTGAAGTTTCGATTTTGACACCTGATGCTATGCTTTTAATTCTAACGGAAAAGTAAATATTTATATAAACCGTTCTATAAACTTTACCATGTCATTACTTATGTTGTTTTTAATAATAGTATATAATGACGCATTTACTTCATTGCTCAGTATTTTTTTCACTATGAGGATAGAAAGTCTACAAAAAGAAAACACTTAAAAAGCGAAACGGAGCGAACGGCGTTTTAAACGGAGCGAGCGTTGAATCTACGCTTTTTGGATACGATCTAAGCACTCTGACCACTGAGCTATACGTTCTTCATCACGCTGCGACGAATTTCTTAAATGCTTTACACAACTTATTGCGTTATTAGCAATTAGCGGGTTGCGTTCAATTTTTTATATATTTTCACCCATTTTATTAGTTGATAATATGATCTTTTTGCTTTTCTATTCTAAAAGAGAGCAGAGAATTAAGTTTTTTCTCCGCCTGTTTCCAAAATTTCAGATTTTATTATATTATGTGACAAAAACAGCGTCGCATTTTCTTTATTTTTATTATAGAGACTTTTATCTTCTTTCTTATATCTCACCTTTTATTACAACCAGTCATTGTAATGAATTACGAAAATACATTTCTATTTTTTATTTTAGAATTTTTTCATCAATTTTTTTCATTAATAACGCTACATTTTAAGTTACTGAACTCTTAGCTAAATAAGTTATATGACAACGGAAGAAACTGATGTCAAATCATAGTTTAAAGCCTTATTGAATATAAAAATATTATATCCATCGTGGTTAAAAGGCGTAGCGTCGGTCTGTCGATGTGATGGTTGGTTAGGGTTCGATTCCCGCTCGAGGAAAATAAATTATTGAATTTTCTTCGCTCTGGAAAGAAGGCCAATTGCGGCATAGGGCTTCGCCACTTAACACGCAATGCCCATGAAAAAAAATATAAACGAGTAAAGAAATGTGCATATCCTTGAATAAAGCACAATAATATTTAATTGGCGGTGCAATTTCTCGTTAATTGAATAGTCATGTCAATTAGTATCGTAGTCTTTGACTGCAACAAGAATAATTAATGGGTACAAATATGGTGAACGGATACAGAGATGTACCTATACTTATTGACTATATACAATTAATAGGAAGTAATCTACTTCTTTCTAAAAAAATGAAGATTAAAAGAATTTAGTGTGAAATATGTTTCAAATTTCAGCTGCGAAATAGAAAAATTAATTGTGAATTGGGGGCCATTTTTTCCTCAAAAATGTAGCTTCTCTGCCAGAAGGCCGAAATACTACCAAAAAGGAGAAATTTGATAGTTTTTAGCTACAAATTATTGATTTCTATTTCGAAGTATGAATTTCAAAATTAGATTAAAAGTAGAAAATAAATCCTGATATCTTGTCATCAAATTGTCTCTATCCAGTTTTAAATGAAATATTTTTTTGTTTTAAATGAAAATGTAAATAATTCATTTTCCCAAAGTGGTGGTTCACGGCAGGACCTAAATAAAAAAATCAACAATTAAGAAAAATAAACCATAGGCTAAAAATAAATATACAGAAGTAGGCAAAGCAGTCTTTAGCTTCGCTTGATAATCGCTTTTACATTTGCTTTCAACATAACATTAAACAAAAATACAATATTTTTCCTTCTATAATGTTTCCTAATATATCGAAGTTCTATTCACCACAAGCTTTCAAAGTTCCAAAGTCCAAAAATAGATTCTATAGTTCTAAAAGTTCACGTGAGCGTTTGGTATTATAAAGCTTAATTGAATCGTTGAAATTGCTAATTATACGTGAGCTTTGATGACGTGACGATAAACGCAGATGGTGATCGATTGAATTCACAATTTTAAATTAGTTTAATATCTTTTTGTTTTTGATAACATAAAGTGCGGCGTTGCGTTACGCTACTTCACATATACACACCATAACAAAAATTTAATCCAGGATTCTAGGTGTAGAAATTAATCTAGACTCTTGATGCAAGATGAAAAAATCTGTTATAAAATAAAAACTAAAGAAAAAAGTTCTAACTAAAACACTAGTACTATACTGTATATACAGATATTAATTATTGAAAAGGTTAAATGAAATATATAAAAAACATTTAAAAAAGATTCATATACATAAATATTTATAAAAACACTGCCTGCCAAACGAGCCAATTAAGTGTCACATTTTACATGTCACCAACAGTGACATTTTGAATTGGTATTTGGTACTTTTTTGTCATCAATGTTCATGTTATGACCAAGGGAACTATACATATAATTTATTTTTTTAGCTTCACGCTTTATCCCGCACATGGCAGGGTAGGCAGAGGGAACTGCAGGGACCGTGGGAACCTAGTGTTAAGACACTCCGTTGCTTAGTCTCTGCTTTCTCCGTCCCCGCTTTCCGCCTTTTTCGAGGCACTGCGTGTTGAGTGGCGGAACTCAACGCCGCGCTTTGCACATATAATAATATTTTTTTAATTACTTCTATATCTTGACTTTAGATTATAAACCTGTGAAAGTGTGTTTGGTTGAGGCCACAAATCTCAGTAACTACTTCAAAAAATTTGATTATATGTCATATGACATATCAAGAAATTTTTTGATATATATATTTTTTAAAATGTAATGAATTTTTCAAAAAAGAACTTAATACTATGAGGCAATATTTACATGTAACAGTTACAGTGAAAAATGTACATCATTTTTCACTGTAACTGTACCTATGACCACTTAGAATATGTCAATTGTATACTTAAAATATGTTTAATGTGTTGTATAAACTGACAGACGAATAACACAAATATGATGGGTTTACAAAAAATGTAATAATATATAACTTTATAAGGTATAAAAAATAAATAAAAACATAGTTTCGAAATAGAATTTCTTATTAAGTGAACCAATAGCAGTTTAAGAATTTCTTCCTTAATTTGATATTGAAATTTCTCATAAAATATTCATTTCCATCCTGAAAAACTTAAATATTTACTTTCATTTATTTTATAGAAACTGTTTTTCTTTAAAACAATGATGAACCTCAAATGTGACACCCTTGTTGACTTATCAAGAATTATTAGTAGCAGTTAGGTCTATAAATAGAAAAAATTGATAATATTTTTTCAATATACGAATGAAAACGAGTATTAGCTTATAAATTTCTTTAACTATAAAGTTTTTATGGAGGAGTTTCTCTTTCTTGAGGAAACTTGTAGTTGTAGAATAAGTTTCGTCAAATATCTTGTGGAAAGTATAAAATGAAGAAGTAATGAATGTTAATTAGAATTATTGTTATATTACATATATTAATTGATATGATAGTGACATAATAGTATTAAATATAACATTTTCTTTATGTTTTCACGCTTCTTTTATGTTATCCCGTAGTACGCAAGTTTTATCCGCATAGCACCCTGCTAGAGGCAGAGAGACCCGCCGACACCGTGGGAGCCTAGTGCTAAGACACTCCATTCCCCGGTTTCCGCCTTTTTTTAGAGGCACTGCGTGTTGAGTGGTGGTGGAGCTAAACTCCGTGCTTTGCGTAGTTACCAGAGCGAGAAAAATGAAAATGAAAAAAATTATCTCCCCGAGTAGGAATCGAACCCATAAGCTGTCGCGTTTACAGGCAGACGCTACGCCTCTGTGCTACGATGGTCCTTTATAGATATTATTTCTTATTATTATGAAAATGTATTTATTTTAACACTCGAAACATAGCAGTTACAATTTAAAAATGAAAAAATGTTTTTTGGTTAATAACCTCTTCGTTAGGAAAGACTTTAATAGTTACAATGCAAGCTGCAGTCAAAATTCTTAGTTATTAATATTTGACAGTTATCAATATTATTTAAAATAGTGATTACGTTTGCTTCAGTTTCACGCAAAAACTACAAAACATATATATACAAACTGTGATAATAAAACTGGAATAACATATATACAAACTGTGATACACATATACAATTCACTTTATTAATAAATATATAATAATGAGGACCGTCGTGGCGCAGAGGCGCAATGTATGCCTGTAACGCGACGTTCTGGGTTCGATCCCCAGTCGGAGAAGATGGATTTTTCTATTTCTATTTTCTTCGCTCTGGAAAACTAGACAAAGCGCGGCGTTGAGTTTCGCCAGTCATCACGCAATGCCTCAAAAAAGGCGGAAAACGGGGACGGAAAGAGTAGGGACTAAGCAACGGAGTTTCTTAACACTAGGTTCGGTCCCTTCAGTTCCCTCTGCCTACCTTGCCATGTGCCAAAGCGTGAAGCTATATATATATATATATATATATATATATATATATATATATATATATATATATATATATATATATATATATATATATATATATATATATATATATATATATATATATATATATATAAGAAAAAGAAAATAATGTAGAAATAAATATTCGCTTCTAGAGTCTTCTTCAAAATTAAATTATTCATAAAATGTCATAAATCGTAAAATAAGCAGTTCTGTTAGAACGACGGAGATGATGGACGTATGAAAATTTAAATTGAACTGTGAAATTATAAACATAATATAGAAATCCACGCGTTTGATTTGACACGTGTACTTAAGGCTTGAAGCTCAAAAGTGATCTAACTCAATTGTATTTTTTTTAATACTACAACTCTACGTTCTCCTTTTTATTCTTCTTCTGCTTTCTTTCGTAAAAAATAATAAAGAGAAATAATAGGTGTGTATGTCTGTGTTTTGTTTGTGTGTAAATTTACACAATTCTTTTTAAATCAATTTGCAAAGTAAAGTTTCATCATTACAACAATTTGTGGGTTCGATTGCCAATTGGGGAAGATGATCGCGCTGGAAACTAGGCAAAACGTAGCGTTGAGTTCTGCCAACACGCAATGCCACGATAAGGCGGAAAGCAAGGAACGGAGTATCCCAGTGTCCCTGCATTTCCATCTGCCTACACTGGTATGAGCGGGATAAAACCTGAAGCTATAAAGACAGTAATTTAACACAATTAAACATACATATTTAGATATTCGTAATACTAATGTAAAATAATATTATCGGTATTTTTTTACTATTGTATTTTTTTACATAAATCTTAAATAATTTGCTTGTAACTTAATTAGTCTATTTATATATCAAAATTATACAGTTAAATTATTAAACACTTTATTTTATTTTCAATTGAAATTAGTTATTACGTTTCAAGATTACTAAAAGTTTATTGATGTATGTAATATTAAGTTCAAATATATTTTTTTATATATGCGTCTTTATAATGTATGGAGCCTTTGGAATAATGGATCCTATTGTAGTAATAAATCAGTCATTATAAACAACGGAGTGTCTTAACACTAGGTTCCTATGGTTCCTGCAGTTCCCACTGCCTACCCTGCTATGTGCGGGAGAAAAGCGTGAAGCTAAAAAAAAATTAAGCTCTAATTCTAAACGCGTTAGGCAAGCCCTAAGCCTTAAGGCCTAAGGATCTAAGGCCTTAGTTAGGATATTTCAAAAAAATATTATTATTTATTAAATTAGCAATAATTTCTTTTAATTTTTTTTTCGACGGCGAAAACAGGGACTAAGCAACGGAGTGTCTTAACACTATGTTCCCACGGTCCCTGCAGTCCCCTCTGCCTACCCTGCCATGTGCGGGATAAAGCGTGAAGATATAAAACATTTTTCATATTAATAAATTTCTAGAACTGACACTGTTCGGTGCAATAAACTATTATTTATAATTATTAAAATAATCTCGAGCAATCCTTCTAGAATCACAATGTTCATAGTATTATCTCCCCCCCCATCTTAATATTAAGCATAGGTACTTGGGACCTATGTGTTTGAATAAATGTTTTTAAATATTTTTTTTAATTGCTTGTAGTAATTGTATTCATTTTAGTTATTTTCAGCAACGTTAAGTATTAAAGCTTTGCACTGATCGTCTCATTTAACTTGTGATGGATAGATATTGTTGGATATTTAAAAATGAACTCCTTTTGAGAGTCCAAAGGTAATAAATTTAAATAAAAATAAATAAATATTAATAAACGGTTTCAAGTTTTTCCGCATGTAGCAGGTTAGGCCAAAGAAAAATTGTGTTGAAACACTTTGCGCCAAACCCTCGGCCTTTTTATTAGTACTAGAACGAGAAAAGAAAAAAATATAGTAATTAATCATTATAAAATTACCAAGATAAGCGAAGAGCAGAGTGCCTTAACACTACATTTTAAGCCTATAGTTTCCTATGCGTAAACTTCTACTACTTCTAAGATTAATGAAATACTAAGTAAAATCAAAAGTTACCTGTTTTAATTCTTTCTTAATAGCCCGAGTGACATCGATATTCTTCTTCTTTAACAGTTTCACAGCGACTATGTTGCCGCGATATGAAGCGATAGTGGTATGGGCTCGTTTCTTGTCCATCTCATGCGAATGGTAATCCTGTAAATATATTTAACTTGATATTGATAACTCAGATCTATTTTTAATTACTTCGAAAAAAGTTTACAGTTAGAAAAGTAGACAAAAACAAATACTCTAAATTTTGCGAATTTTAAACAACCAAAAATACATGTTTTATGTTTATTATTTTCACTTTTTAAAGTTTCTTGTGTTTTATCTTTGTATATATAGTTATTGTGTTTCTTTGTATGTAGTTATTGTTATGAAGTTTGTTTATGTTTCGATTTAAATATTAACTTGTGGTTAATTCAAAACGTATTCTTAGTTAAATGACTACAATAAGAGCGCTTGAAAACTTTGATAAATTCGCGGTGTTTGAATGCAGTTATTTAACTGCATTCATAAACCGCAAAACGAGGCAAGATAGAATGCAATTAAGCTCACATATCAAATGAAGCTTTCAAAGCTTGACGTTACACGCATATTTGTCTTTAAAGATATTTGCAGTACGAAGTAAGTTTCTAACTTTGAACAAATGTTACAACTTAAATTAGTAAACTTAAAGTTTCGTTATTAGGATTTCCTATGTAAGACTAGATTTTGTAATAAAAGTGAACATACATAGATAGATAATTTATTCAATAAAAAAGATTAATTTATGCTTAGGCATAGCTTAATTGAGTTTCAATTCTTAAATTATAACTTTTGAGATAGGTACTTATTTAAGCTTTCCATTATATTTCGAGTGTTATAATTACTTGTTTATTTTGGCAAAACTATCCAGGACCCTAAATACATACGAAGCATACGAAGATATTATTTCATTCCGTACAATATAACATAAATATACAGAAAAAAACCTAGTCAAGCCTAAAATTTTCAGTTTATCAATTTAAAATAAACAGCTTAAACCAAAAAACTTCAACATACAATTATAAAATAAAGAAACAAAATTTAAAATACATACATTTTATATATATATATATATATATATATATATATATATATATATATATATATATATATATATATATATATATATATATATATATATATATATATATATATATATATATATATATATATATATATATATATATATATATATATATATATATATATATATATATATATATATATATATATATATATATATATGTCGACTACTCATAAAACTGGCTTTATAACGCCAAAAGGCAGAACGCAGCTAAATTCGAGCGAACCTAGATTCGCATATTTGTTTATCTTTCATTGATATTCGTAGCACGTATTATACGCAAACTAGAGCTGAAGTTCGTAAATAAATATGCAGTTTGAAAAATGTCCAAAAGAAACTAAAACAAGTGTAAGTTTAGATGTGCGTGTGTTCACTTTATTTTTTGTTATAAATATTTTTAAATTGTATCAAACAAAGTTTTTAGTATATGATTTTTTTTTATCAAAGAAGTATAGTGGTGGTTTCAAAAACCCTGATGGCTATACCATTTTTTTTATAAAAACCTACCCAACCTTTTAAAAATAACCTATTACCAAACTAAGAAATAACCAACAGTTAACCTGGACAGGTTGTGGGCTCAGAGACGTAGTGCCTGCTTGTTAACGCGACGGTTCCTGGGTTTGATTCCCACTCAGAGAAGATAGATGGATCGCAAAGCCACGAAACAGTGGTGCGCGAGGAACGGAGTGCAGGAACCGTGGGAACCTCGTTTTAAGGAATACTAGATTCTTACGGTTTACGGTTCCTGCGGTTCCCTCTACATACCCGGCTATGTCCGGAATAATGCGTGAAGACATAAAAAAATAATCTGGCAGCCTTTTTTAATATTGTCTTTGTTTTTCTCGCGAAAAAAAATTATACTCATCGAATTTCGCTATTAATTAATTTAATATATTTATTTTATAGCATATACCTTTTCAGAAGTCGTAATGAACGTCAAATCCTTGGCCTCAATCCTCCAGAGGACAGAAGCCAGTTTTTGCTCATATCGATAATGTCGCACTAGAAGAGCCGCAGCGAGTATTGCAGCGGAGGCAACAGCAGCAGCAGCTGACAGGGTCACAGGATCGTGAGGAAGAGAACACTTTCGACCGTCAAATCCACACGCTGGTTCTGCATCTGGAGGCTTCCCGCCGATCCAAGCTATGGTTGAACCACCTACAAGCTCCTGAAAATGAAGAATTGGGTAAGAAATCAAAGTACATATGAAAAAAAGTTTGGTTTAGATATAATATCATTTCTCTATTTTAAAATATGTGGGGACGGAGAAAGCAGGGGCTAAGCAATGGAGTGTCTTAACACTAGGTTCCCACGGTCCCTGCAGTTCCCTCTGCCTACCCTACCATATGCACGATAAAACGTGAAGCTAAAAAATAAAGTATAAACAGAAGATATTTCAAAGTATAGTCATATATATGTATAGTTTAACGTTTTATTTCTCTGCCGGAGTAGTCAGAAAGCACGGAGCGCCAAACGCTGCGATCTCTTCATACCTCTTTTGCCTGGTTTTGCTATGTGACCTACCTCCAGTATCTTCGATACCATGTTTACGAGATCCCCCCTTACCTCTCTTACCATTCACTTTTACTTCATTTATATTTTTACCATTATCATCACTCATTCTCTCGACGTGCTCAAAACATCTGAGCACATCTAACTATAGATACGTAATTATATATAAGAACTGGAGATAATTAGATGATGCTAGGCAACTTCTACAATAGTTGTTCAAAATTATATTTATTTCTCCGTTCTCGCGAGATAATGAGCGGCGTTGAGTTCCGCAACATAACACCTGACATATACAACTAACATAGCATTAGTTTCTCACGTAACTGCTTTAAACGAGAGAAAGCGTGAAGCTAAACTTAATAACTAATGAATAGAAATATAAACTAAGGGTAATTAAATACGACAGTACGCCTTTAATCCATTATTATCGCAGATTGTCAATACATAATTATTTAATTTAGCCCATTAGTCCGTTATAGTGTGAAATGTAAATCAAAATATAGATAATTGTATCCAATTTGTATATCCAATTCTAGTATTTTTGACATATCTTTTATATTTATTTCAAATATTCTGGCGAAATATAACAGTATCTAATGTATTTGTAATAGTTTTTAGTTCAAAGCGAACTTATTTTTGTAACTTGGCTGAGGTCAAAAGAATTTCTGAGGTTACATTGAATATTTATTTATTTAATATGGTTGTAATACCAGTTTCTTACGTAATAAATAATTTTGTAATATGGTTATAGTAATGTGGTGTAGTTTAGAAATATAACACTAGCTTATCTACCTTGTAGGATTTGGCAAAGGCAAAGTTTTAATGTATCTCGATAATAAAACAGCATTATTTATATTTTAATTTTATCAAATCACATAGAAGTACACTTTTATATTATTATATTTTTTCTTATATAAAATTTTAAAATAATTTAAATTTATAAATTAATCTTGAACAAAATTGTATTAATATCACGCGACACGACGGTTTTACGAACGTTCTTACTGTAATACTTATATAAAAATTTGATCATTTCGGAGAAAGTCACAATTGCTTTTTCGACATGTTATTGTTCCCAACGAGAACAATTAATTCCAAGTAAATTATAAGTGGTAAGCACCTTTTTGCTTGTACTACGAAAATAAAAAAATAATTTAGTCATTCGTAGATACGGAGGAATTTGGAGAAATTCAAAAAAATAAAACCAAAGAAGAAATGATACCTTATATCTCCTTATATGCCAAATTTCGGTTATAATTGCACTATACATATATTGCATTGCACTATATATAGTTGAACTCTATTGTTATATTGATCTATTGATCACTTGTGATTGATCACGATCTATTGATCGTATATATATATATATATATATATATATATAATATATATATATATATATATATATATATATATATATATATATATATATATATATATATATATATATATATATATATATATATATATATATATATATATATATATATATATATATATATATATATATATATATATATATATATATATATATATATATATATATATATATATATATATATATATATATATATATATATATATATATATATATATATATATATATATATATATATATATATATATATATATATATATATATATATATATGATGCAGATGCATCGTGCTAAGAGAGATTGAGACCTCGGTTGACTTTCGAAAACAAAATATCAAAGATAACGAAGGAAGATCACATAATAAACTCATACATTCTTCAAGAGGCCCTCATGCCTCTTGAAGAATGTATGAGTATAGAGGTAGAGGTATGCAGGGACCGCAGCGTTTAGCGCTCCATTTTCTCTGACTACCCTGATAAGGATAAGGCGTGAAGCTATGTATGTACATCAGAAGCCAGGATTATAACAAGCTCTACGTATTTTTTAACAGCAGGCCACCAGCTCTAGCTCTAGCAATATCAATCTTAAGTAGATTGAAGGTCAGATTCACTTATCTATGTCCGAATTGGTAAATTTTGGTTTGGTTTATTATTGAAGTTGAAGAACTATGTAACAAGAAAAGTATTATATCTAACGGGGACAGCCTGGGGCA
Source organism: Dione vanillae (assembly GCA_037178615.1). Classification (NCBI taxonomy): domain Eukaryota; kingdom Metazoa; phylum Arthropoda; class Insecta; order Lepidoptera; family Nymphalidae; genus Dione; species Dione vanillae. The sequence goes on from JAZFAU010000082.1 coordinate 776,782, forward strand.
ACTTCGATTCATGAATTTCGATTACCGGGCTTCATTTGTATACAAAACGGAAGATGAAACTAGCTCAACTTTTAATATAAACTTTATTGAAATTAGTCGTGGTGCAGAGCCGTAACGTCTGCCTTTTTCTCGTCTCTGGCAACTAGGCAAAGTGCGGCGTTGACTTTCGCCATTAACACGTAATACCTCGAAAAAGGTGTAAAAGCAGGGACGGAGAAAGCAGAATCAAAGTAACGGAGTATCCTCCTATAGTTCCTGCAGTTCCCTCTGCGTACCCTGCCACGTGCCAAACAAAGCGTAAAGCTAAAAAAAGTAAATAACTAAATTAACTCTTATTTCTATCGTACAAAATATTAGGTGGTGAGACCGCGCTTTACTTTAAAATATAAATTGCTTAATTTACTATGCGTTTAAATTTACATTTTGGAAAGGAACTATAAACACTTATTTAAAATATATATTTTATATTCACTAAAAGCACAATAATTGATCTGCGACCAAATTTTATTACGACCCAAACCCAGCTTTAAGTAAGGCATTCATTTTAATGCCTGCAAAATTTTAATATAATAAAGTTTTAATTGAGCAAAAACGAATATTTCTGGTGAAGGAATAATTCTCTTTCAAGTTCAGGCCAAATATTTGTATAGGATAATAAATAACAAAAGTCTCAAACATTTTTGACGGAAGTGTTAAAGAAAGTTGGATCTTATTGCTTGGTAAATGTTTTTATTAAATTTTAATGAAAACGACGATTTAATATTGTAGACGTTAGAAAGGAGGAAACGAAGTAACGCGAAATTAGAAATGCCTATAGAGCCTGTTATTCAGTGTCAAGGACGCTTAACGACCGTTTTTGTGGTACATATATGAACGCTAACTTTTGTACGAGTATATGATTTGCTTGCTGCATGAAATATGTTTGCTTTCTAACTTTGAAAGTGTATAATAAATATTTTCTGGCAGCAACAGAAGTTTGGGAAGTTTTGTTAGGAGGTTGGAAAAGGTCATAGGTATTTTTTTAGTTTCACGCTTTATCCCACACATGACAGGGTAGGCAGAAGAAATATTTAATTATTTTAATTTTTTAATTGTGGTTGGATAAGAACTTGGTATATCATTTCACAATACCAAATATCTCTAAATTAGAATAGGAAAAAAAAGTAGTCGAAACCACTAGTTCATTTTACGTAACACTTTTTTGTTATTTTATAACTAATTGGTAATTTGATGTACCTATCAATCTTAGCTAGGCCAGATATCAGTTAATCTGTAAACTTTTAAATCCACTTAACAATTATATAAGTAAGGGGGGCCGGAGAAAGCAGAAACTAAGCAACGGAGTGTCTTAACACTAGGTTCCCACGGTCCCTGCAGTTCCATTTGCCTATCTCATTCTTTACATGTATATATATATATATATATATATATATATATATATATATATATATATATATATATATATATATATATATATATATATATATATATATATACCTCGAAATTGATGGCAAATTTAATAAATCGATTTTCACATACGGCTAAATAAATATCAAAGTCAACGTAGCTAAACGTACTTCACGTTCGGTTAAGTTGACTTGGAAGTTTCATTATAACTATATTCAAAGAGACCGCCGAACTGGTTATTTAATATAAATTTCAGGTTGATATCACAGCGAGGTTTCGGTAAAATGCTTTTATAAACCAGAGTTTCCTAAACTTTTTTGTGCCGTAAACCCCTTGCCATGTTTTTCAGTATTTTTTACCTGATATTGATTTCCTGTAAATTTGTAACTATAGTGAAGTTTAGTGTTAAAAAATTAAAGTAAAAACATGTTTTGCGACTACAAAGCGAATACCAACATCCTGCAGCTGACGGTAGACCCCTTGCAGGTTGTCATAAACTCCTAGGGGTCGATATAGATCACTTTGCCCAGACTGCTAGACTGACGAACACACATACATACAGACGTATAATAAAAGTGATTCTATAAACTAGACTTTAAAGTATATTCTTATGCCTATTTCTATACACATGTTATACATACACATATATATATATATATATATATATATATATATATATATATATATATATATATATATATATATATATATATATATATATATATATATATATATATATATATATATATATATATATATATATATATATATATATATATATATATATATATATTTATATATATATAACTTGTTTTTTGTATATTAAGGGTAAGTCCATCTATATACTCCGTTTAAACCCAGACTTGCCACGCTATAAACATCATGCCAGGTTCCACCTGTGAATACTAGCATGAAGTGTCACCTGCATAAGAGAATATCGTTCCTCCAACGTTTGCAAGGTTACACAATTCATTTATAAATATCAAGAAAAGCGTTGGAAAAAGAAAACTCACCTGTAGCACGCCATATACAACTTTACTTTCGTCATTGTGGTACTCGTCAATTTTTACATTTTGTTTTGAAGGTATTAGCTCTTACATCAATACATGGTGTCAAAGGCTTTCTTTAGGTCAAAGAATATTGTTAACATTTTTTTATCTTTATCTACTTCCCTAACTCATAATGAAGTAAGGTGTAGGATACCGTATTGAGTAGATAAGCCTTTTTTAAACCCAATTTTTTAAATTACCTTGGATATAGAATTTAGCACGGATATGGATCTGAAGTTATTGACTTCTGTTTATTTCCACCCTTGAAGACAAGAGTGATAATGGACCGCTTAAGAGCGTCCATAAGTGGAACCAAGGGGTCTCTACACAATTTTAAGGAATGATTAGGAATTCCATCCCATCCTGGAGCACTTCCTGTGTCAACGTCAACCTCCTGAGAGGTCTCATCAAACAAAATGAAAAAGAATGGGTTGCTGAAAGTATCAACGGAAATATGACATATTTTAGGAGGTTTGTAATGAGTGCCTTGAACAAGATTATGACATATTTTAGGAGGTTTGTAATGAGTCATATCTTGGAAAGCTGGCCAAAACTTCTTTAAATTCTTTGCAGTCTTTTTATTACAATGTAGTTTTTGATTCTTTATAAGATTAGAACAAATATTTTAAATTTTTTTAAATGTGATTTTTAAAATTTTATTCTTGTCTTGTACTCGTACATCTCAGAAAGCTAGGCGTGATCCGTGGCTTTTATATTTTTCTAGTGGCAGAAATATTGAACCTTATCGAGTTAGACCGTAGAATTGACCTGATCATCTCTATTAAGGCATTAGAAAATACATTAGCATCTCTGTAAATGTTAAAATAAGTTAAATCTCTATTAACAAGTGTGCTACAGGCAGATTCATAATATATTAATGTTTTGTACTCGTACTTGTAGGTCTTGCCTTGTTTACATACGTATGCTAATGTCAGGACAACCAAATTATGATTAGTGATAGTCGTGTTTAGTACCATTATAGAAGCCTAAACCTAGCTAAGACCTATTTTTTAAAACACCTGATCCAGGCAGCTGTCATTCCCGGTGGGCAACATATGCCCTGGAAGTAAACCGTAATTTGATAAAACATTTAGATAGTGTCTAAGGATGTCTCTTGCAAAGTGGAGATTAGGTCAATATTTATATACCCGAGAATTATTATATTTTTATAATTCGACATGTTGTTAAGACTATCATTCAAAGAGTCCACAAAAGAATAAGCGTTTAAGTGAGAGGGAGAACGGTATATTCGTAGAATAGTAAAATTCATATTTCTATAATTAATTTGAGGCAGGAAGTGTTAGCTAGTCGAAGCCCTGATAAAACAACTTGATGTTTATTATGAATATAAATTACAAAAATAATCTTCTACTGCCTGGCATTAATCCTGGCCTCTTTTGCCAGGCTCTGCCTTCCAACTGAGTGCACTCCACTTTGCTCGGTCTTATACATCCTCAGTGGATAACTTATAGGCTCTCATGTCCTGCTTCAGAACGTCCAGCCATCGATTCTTTGGGCGTCTGGGTGATCAAACTCTGGGGACAGACATATCAAGGCATTTTTTCCAACATAGTTCTTAGGTTGGCGCATAACTTGGCTTGGCATAACTTGGCCATACCATCTCAGGCGACGCTCCTGGAGCTTATCTGCTACATCACGGATCCCCAGACTACCTCGAATGAACGAGTTGCGTATACGGTCCGACCGCGTTACGCCACACATCCATCTCAGCATCTTCATCTCCGTAAAGTAAAGCTCCTGAGTGTGCCGAGATAATGCTGGCCAATATTCGCTGCTGTATAAAAGAACTGGTCGGATACTGCTCTTGTATATCAGTACCCTTGAGCTTGGGCGATATTCTGCTATCGCAGATCACACCAGTGATCTCCCGCCATTTGGCCCAAGCAGCGCTCATACGAGCATGGACGTCGTGGTCGATGCCTCCAGACTCATGCATAACGGATCCAAGGTATCTGAACGTCTCCGACTTAACAACTGGCTCAGATCCAATGCGGATAGTGCTTGAGTCCGGGTTCCCGCAAGCTATGTACGAACTTAATTTTTATTTTATTCGTACGATCAAAAATTGCTTACTATTAATTTCTAGGCTTCAATAGCCTCAATTCGTTATTTAAATAATTAATTTCCATTTAATTTAATGTTAGTAATACTTACAGGTAAAATGTCAGTTGTGTTAGCATATCGAAAGGCTGCGACGGGCTGTGCGCTCCAACCGCTCGGCGCATTCGAATCTTGTACCACCCCTATCACCGAGAAGTTACCCTCTGCATCTCCAGCACTATCCATATTTACCTGAAAATAAAGTCTAATGTAGTCTAGTATACAAAAAGGCATTGACTTTAACGTTTGGGGAGTATTTGTGTTGCAAGTTACAAATTTCAATAATTTTAAATTAATTTGTGTTGTTAATCCGTCAAATATTGTCTTAATTTGATACGATAATTTGTTCCTCTTAGTAAAATTAAAGCAACAAAGGAAGGACCGGCGTAGCGCAGAGGTGTAGCGTCTACCTGCAAACGCGTTTGTGGGTGCAATTTCCACTCGGGGAAGATGGATTGTTCTATTTTCATTTTCTTCTCTCTGGCAACTAGGCAAAGCGCGGCATTGTGTTCCGCCACTCAACACGTAATGCCTCTGAAAAGCAGAAAGCAGGGGCGAAGAAAGCAGTACGGTCCCTGCAGTTCCCTCTGCCTACCCTGCCATACGCTGGATAAAGTGTCAAGACATAAAAAAGTAAGAAATTTAAAATGTCGATAGATATCTACTTAGAATAAAACAATATCCTTAGTGCTTAGTCTTAGTCTCCGTTCCCCGCATTAATATCTGCTATGCTATCTGCTGGAAATGAAGAAATACCTCCTTTCGAGTACCAAACCTACAATTGTGGCAATTACATTCACATTAAGCCACTGCGCCACAATGGTCATATAATTTTAATTTTTCATAATGTAAAAAGATACATAATTAAAACGTATTATTTTAATTTTGTTTATTATAGTGAATGTATCTAAATAAAAGTAGTGTAAAAACAGTACAGCACAGTTTACAGTAAGTCTTTAAATATAGTTGTATATCAATGACCTATATTACTAGAAAACGCTGTCATGTATAAACGTATCTGAATGAGTTTTCAAACAACTTAAAGCTACTTTACGCAGAAATGGCTTTGGTAGTTTATATTGAAACTTGTAAGAACCTGTAACTAACTATATATATATATATATATATATATATATATATATATATATATATATATATATATATATATATATATATATATATATATATATATATATATATATATATATATATATATATATATATATATATATATATATATATATATATATATATAAGTATATATATATATATATATATATATATATATATATATATATATATATATATATATATATATATATATATATATATATATATATATATATATATATATATATATATATATATATATATATATATATATATATATAGTTAGTTACAGGTTCTTACAAATTTCAATATAAACTACCAAAGCCATTTCTGCGTAAAGTAGCTTCAAGTTGTTTGAAAACTCATTCAGATACGTTTATACATGACAGCGTTTTCTAGTAATATAGGTCATTGATATACAACTATATTTAAAGACTTACTGTATATATATATATATATATATATATATATATATATATATATATATATATATATATATATATATATATATATATATATATATATATATATATATATATATATATATATATATATATATATATATATATATATATATATATATATATATATATATATATATATATATATTTGTTTTAACAAATTACCGAAAACAATTTAATTTTGTAAACTTTCATGAATTCATTTCATCATAATTAAAATTATAAAATAATTGGACGCGTTAAACGTTTGATTCATTTGGCATTTGCATGTCTTCTATATATCAAGTCTTCTGACTCAACTCTTTTCGCCAACAGGGAAACCTTTTATTAGTTTTCAATGGTTCTTCGCAAAATATATTCTCCATACACGTTAAAAAGTACAGACGACCAAATAAAACTTTGTCTAATTCGTTTCTTTGTTTGGAAAATTAAAATCGAAATTGAGTGGATAACCATAGAAGAATTCTTTATCCCATAAGCTCATCTTAATTTACTATTGATCTCAAGGATTTTTTTATCAAAATGTAAAATTTTTCCCTAGAAGCTATCGTAATTACCATACAAAGCTTCACTTCGTTTACGCAGCCTCCACTGTTCGAGATTAAGTCTCTCAAGATTAAGTTATAAGTTCGAGATTAAGTTATAAGAACCATATAAGAATTTCCATGTAACTTAATAAAGAAGGCAGGATGGTCACACCTATAGTGATTCTAAATATATATATATATATATATATATATATATATATATATATATATATATATATATATATATATATATATATATATATATATATATATATATATATATATATATATATATATATATATATATATATATATATATATATACCTTAGCTTTATCTAAAAAATAAGATTTCCATTAAACGTTAACCTAATGGATTTAACAGAACCATTGTACAAGCGTGCTTCAATTTAGTTCGTAACAAACAGAATATGGCCGGATAAATCAATGGCATACGTCGACTTCATGTAACGGAAGCTCTAAATAAAGCTTTCTATCTATTAAGGAAACAATCTATTTAACAGTTTATTTTAACGTAAAAATATATTCTTCTGTAAATAACACAGTTAAACATTTTTATTTTGAAAAAGTTCAAAGTTGAAATGTTTAAACTTGAATAAAATTATATTTACGTTCATTAAACATGAATGCAATATTTCGTTGTTATCGGCTATAAGTTTTTTTTTATTGATAAAGACAGTTTTAAATAAAATGTCTTTAGGGATATTATGAAGCTTACAAAAAAACGATTGTATTACTTAATAATGATTTGGAGCGTTTAGAACAAAATTAATTATTATCTAGTTCTTCCTAGATCAAAAGCTTAAATTAAAGTTATTTGATTTTGAAGGTATGAAAGACCGTTGTTGCATAGAGGCGTAGTGTCTGCTCGTAAAGGTGACGATTTATGGTTCGGTTCCTACTTGAGGAAACTGGATTTTTCATTTCCATTTTCTTCGTTTTGGCAACTAGGCAAAGCGCGGCGTTGAGTTCCTCAACTCGACACGAAATGTCACGAAAATACGAAAAGCGGGGAACGGATTGTCTTAACACTAGGTTCCAACAGTTCTTGCGCTTCCGTCTTAGGCAGACGGATGTGGAAAATAATAACTTTAAGATAGAAAGTGACATCATATATTCAAACATAATTACTCCAGTCATTCTCCATAACAGAGACCGGAGTGCCAAAAAGCTGCGGTCTCTGCATACCTCTTTCATATATAGTGTTCATATTTTTTACATAATAACTCTTTATATGAATTAGCTACAATAGAATAGTGTAAGCGTTTCGAGTTTTTAAGACTCAGGTAAAAGTGATTGAAATTCATAGCTTTAATTTCAACAAAGCCTTATTTTTTAATTTGTTAGTAAATTCTGAAGGACTCCCTTGAATATTAAAAGGAGGTCATTAACCTATCCGTTTTATACCCGTCAGACACGCCCACAAAATTTTAACGACTTGTCAGTTACTCAATTACGGAATATTTTCGAGTGTATAGGTACTTATGAGCTAAGTGAAGTTATGTTTGTATACAAAACCATTAAAAGCCATACTTTAGTTGCTGAGCAAAATTTTGTTATTAAGCATTCCTTATTGGATTTCTCTAGAATATTGTATCTATTATTTCTTAGTTCAAGGTTAACTGTAAAGTACTGACTCATTGACATCTTCTGGGTAATATTGTGATATAATGCCTTGTACTCTACTTATACTTGAACTATAACGCTCGAACTATTTCGCTCCAGAAGAAGTTGGACCGCTAGTTCTACCGCTCATATATATATATATATATATATATATATATATATATATATATATATATATATATATATATATATATATATATATATATATATATATATATATATATATATATATATATATATATATATATATATATATATATATATATATATATATATATATATATATATATATATATATATATATATATATATATATATATATATATATATATATATATATAAATTATTGGAGAATGCGCATAAGGTGCTTCGAAAGCTTTCTCTACCCAATGTTATGAGACGTAAAATTATTTCGCTGTAAAAAGCAAAACAATTTATGACATATTATACTGTTTGAAACTTATGACAAATATTTTATAGATACCTACATCGAAAAGCAAACCGGCAACGTCGCAATTGTTAGCTTGACGAGTAAATAAAAGACGTCTTGCTGGAGACTTAATACTTTTATGTCTTTAGTCCTCGGCGTTCGATACAAAAGTGAGTCTTTTACCATTACACCGGTGATAACGTCACTTGCCAAAACGAATATTATTTATGTAGGTAGTTGAATAATTAAATATGAAGGTATAAAATAAGTTACCCACGAGCTTCAATATATTTATAATTAATATATAGCTATCATTCGGCCAATCCTGACAAGTGACGCGACCCCGCGTTACTATTATTACTATTTGAAACAAACCAGAGCAAATATAATACATATAAAAAAAAAAAATTTACGACATTTTTTTAAAAAAAATTACAATATTTAAGACTAATCTAGTATTGGTACACTTGACAATTTTGTTCCATAGCTTTATAAATTTTTCATGGATTTCATGACTACGTAACTCATAGCACTGCACTTCACTATACACATTATTGTCAGCACTGTATATACATGTTCGTCGTCAGCTCAAAACCATGCACATGTGTGAGGTCAGGCTCTACCACATGCCCACAAGCATCGTCGACTCAAATTCATGCCCACGTGCATCGTCGGCTCACCTACATGCCCACGTGCATCATCGGCTCAATGTATGACCACGTATAACATCGGCTCAGTATATGCCCACGTATAACATCGGCTCAGTGTATGCCCACGTATAACATCGGCTCAGTGTATGCCCACGTATAACATCGGCTCAGTGTATGCCCACGTATAACATCGGCTCAATGTATGCCCACGTATAACATCGGCTCAGTATATGCCCACGTATAACATCGGCTCAGTGTATGCCCACGTATAACATCGGCTCAGTATATGCCCACGTATAACATCGGCTCAGTGTATGCCCACGTATAACATCGGCTCAGTGTATGCCCACGTATAACATCGGCTCAGTATATGCCCACATATAACATCGGCTCAGTGTATGCCCACGTATAACATCGGCTCAGTATATGCCCACGTATAACATCGGCTCAGTATATGCCCACGTATAACATCGGCTCAATGTATAACAAATCGTAGTAGTTTAGTACTAACTAAATTGTGAATTTAACTTTACAAATAAAAATCATTTACTCTTTACATCATAACATTAATTTATTAGACATACAAATACTATGCGATTTAAAAAAAAATTGTTCGTTCTAATACATTAATGAAGTTACTTTTTCTTTTTTTTTTTTTTTTTTTTTTCATTATTACTTTAAGCTATACCCAATCTTAAATCTTATGTGAGCTATATGTCAATTATTATTATACATGAACAATTTACATAACTGATGTACTTACATAGTTACATGTAACAATAATTATTACTTATAATAATAATGATCACTTTTACTTTAGATTATATCATATGTAACAATACAAATGCTTTACATTATTCGACATTTATTACATCGCTTATTTTAAATATGAAGTTATTATGTTACATGAAATCATTTAAAATGACCTTGAATAGTACATAAATATTTTAAATAATCTATTTAAATCATATTTTAACTAAATCATTTTTTTTAATACATTCACAAAATTGCTGTTTTAAACTATTTCATTTTTCTGTTCTCAAGTCTTAGTTAAATACAGTTACGAAAAAAAAAGTTTATTATATATAATCATAAAAATATTAAATAATTTTAAATAAAATAATAAATGTTCTTTAAGTATAATAATGTATTATATTCTATTTACTTTTCCATTTTCTTTATATTATTATTATTATTATTATTATTATGTTTCTCTTTTTGGAATTCTCGGGTTCAAACGAACCCGGTCCTTTGGAAGGCTTGCATGGGGACACAGGTCCAACACGTAGAGGCCCCTTAGAGAAGATAAAAGATTTTACTGTGACGCATCACCCGGGATCCACATCTGAGTAACCATAGGTAATTGCCCAGAGATGGTCGCCGGATAATGCGTAGGAGCTATGGGGGATATGAAAAACTAAATTGTTACTATGGAATGGAGTTTGGATGGACTGGGTACTGGGCTATTGAATGAGACTAACGGACGTCCGCCATTTCAACAGTCTCACATTGAAAGGTCGACGGACGGTGACTCGCCTCCCACTAGATGGGCCCCCACAAAGCGGCATAGTGCCTCGGGCGCAACATCGGTGTGGTCGGCTAAGGGCGTCGAGAGGTGTGCACCGGTTTCACCATCACGAGAAGCTCGTGAGCGGGTTTCCCCGTTATTACGCAGATTGAGCACTTCCACCCTTTCGAGCATATAGCTCTTGCGCTTCACTCTGCCGGCCAATGAAGGCAAGCCAGAGGCGGGGGATAAATTACAATTCCCCTCTGGAGGACTCAGGTCCGTGGGGTCGCCACTCCCCAACAGCTCGCCACAAGCTGCCCTGCGGGCTTATTATTATTATTATTATTATTATTATTATTATTATTATTATTATTATTATATTATTATTATTATTATTATTATTATTATTATTATTATTATTATTATTATATTATTATTATTATTATTATTATTATTATTATTATTATTATTATTATTAGTATTATTATTATTATTATTATTATTATTATTATTATTATTATTATTATTATATTATTATTATTATTATTATTATTATTATTATTATTATTATTATTATTATTATTATTATTATTATTATTATTATTATTATTATTATTATTATTATTATTATTATTATTATTATTATTATTATTATTATTATTATTATATTATTATTATTATTATTATTATTATTATTATTATTATTATTATTATTATTATTATTATTATTATTATTATTATTATTATTATTATTATTATTATTATTATTATTATTATATATTATTATTATTATTATTATTATTATTATTATTATTATTATTATTATTATTATTATTATTATATTATTATTATTATTATTATTATTATTATTATTATTATTATTATTATTATTATTATTATTATTATTATTATTATTATTATTATTATTATTATTATTATTATTATTATTATTATTATTATTATTATTATTATTATTATTATTATTATTATTATTATTATTATTATTATTATTATTATTATTATTATTATTATTATTATTATTATTATTATTATATTATTATTATTATTATTATTATTATTATTATTATATTATTATTATTATATTATTATTATTATTATTATTATTATTATTATTATTATTATTATTATATTATTATTATTATTATTATTATTATTATTATTATTATGTATTATTATTATTATTATTATTATTATTATTATTATTATTATTATTATTATTATTATTATTATTATTATTATTATTATTATTATTATTATTATTATTATTATTATTATTATTATTATTATTATTATTATTATTATTATTATTATTATTATTATTATTATTATTATTATTATTATTATTATTTTATTATTATTATTATTATTATTATTATTATTATTATTATATTATTATTATTATTATTATTATTATTATTATTATTATTATATTATTATTATTATTATTATTATTATTATTATTATTATATTATTATTATTATTATTATTATTATTATTATTATTATTATTATTATTATTAGTTATTATTATTATTATTATTATTATTATTATTATTATTATTATTATTATTATTATTATTATTATTATTATTATTATTATTATTATTATATTATTATTATTATTATTATTATTATTATTATTATTATTATTATTATTATTATTATTATTATTATTATTATTATTATTATTATTATTATTATTATTATTATTATTATTATTATTATTATTATTATTATTATTATTATTATTATTATTATTATTATTATTATATTATTATTATTATTATTATTATTATTATTATTATTATTATTATTATTATTATTATTATTATTATTATTATTATTATTATTATTATTATTATTATTATTATTATTATTATTATTATTATTATTATTATTATTATTATTATTATTATTATTATTATTATGTTATTCTTAGTAATTCTCGGGTTCAAACGAACCCGGTCCTTTGGAAGGCTTGCGTGGGGACACAGGTCCAACACGTAGAGGCCCCTTAGAGAATATAAAAGATTTTACTGTGACGCATCACCCGGGATCCATCTCTGAGTAACCATAGGTAATTGCTCAGAGATGCTCACCGGATAATGCGTAGGAACTATGGAGGATATGAAAAACTAAATTGTTGCTATGGAATGGAGTTTGGATGGACTGAGTATTGGGCTATTGCATGAGACTAACGGACGTCCGCCATTTCAATAGTCTCAAATTGAAAGGTCGACGGACGGTGACTCGCCTCCCACTAGATGGGCCCCCACAAAGCGGCGTAGTGCCTCGGGCGCAACATCGGCGTGGTCGGCTAAGGGTGTCGAGAGGTGTGCACCGGTTTCACCATCGCGAGAAGCTCGTGAGCGGGTTTCCCCGTTATTACGCAGATTGAGCACTTCCACCCTTTCGAGCATATAGCTCTTGCGCTCCACTCTGCCGGCCAGTGAAGGCAAGCCAGAGGCGGGGGATAAATTACAATTCCCCTCTGGAGGACTCAGGTCCGTGGGGTCGCCACTCCCCAACAGCTCGCCACAAGCTGCCCTGCGGGCTTATTATTATTATTATTATTATTATTATTATTATTATTATTATTATTATTATTATTATTATTATTATTATTATTATTATTATTATTATTATTATTATTATTATTATTATTATTATTATTATTATTATTATTATTATTATTATTATTATTATTATTATTATTATTATTATTATTATTATTATTATTATTATTATTATTATTATTATTATTATTATTATTATTATTATTATTATTATTATTATTATTATTATTATTATTATTATTATTATTATTATTATTATTATTATTATTATTATTATTATTATTATTATTATTATTATTATTATTATTATTATTATTATTATATTATTATTATTATTATTATTATTATTATTATTATTATTATTATTATTATTATTATTATTATTATTATTATTATTATTATTATTATTATTATTATTATTATTATTATTATTATTATTATTATTATTATTATTATTATTATTATTATTATTATTATTATTATTATTATTATTATTATTATTATTATTATTATTATTATTATTATTATTATTATTATTATTATTATTATTATTATTATTATTATTATTATTATTATTATTATTATTATTATTATTATTATTATTATTATTATTATTATTATATTATTATTATTATTATTATTATTATTATTATTATTATTATTATTATTATTATTATTATTATTATTATTATTATTATTATTATTATTATTTTTATGATCTTCTTTTGTAGCTCAAAACTTTTAGGTTTTGGTAGTAAGTGAAGTACGCGGGCCTTCGCCAAGAGTACTTCATGAAATTTTTTTTAAGTAAAGTTGGTGTCGTCTTGTATAAACTTTCTGACAATTCTACAAGTGTTTAAAATTGCAGATTTTTGCATCGTGTAGTAGGTGTTATCAGGCAAATCTATTACTTTAAGGGCTTGGTGTAAATATTTTGGAATAACACCTGTGCAGGATAACACTAATGGCACAATATGTATTTTGTTCATTTTCCAGATTCTGATGATTTCTTCCTTTAGCTCTGTATATTTATGTATTTTTTCCGATATTGTTTTTTGTATATTGTGTGTGTTAGGAACGGCTATATCTATTATGTAAACTATTTTATTTTCTTTATCAATTAAAGTTATGTCAGGTCTATTGTTATGTATAGTCTTATCTGTTAATATAGCTCTATCAAAATACATTTTGTGATTAGTATTCTCTAGTACAGGTGAAGGAGTATATTGATAATATGGAAGTGGCTTTTTTTCTATTAATTTGTGTTTTATAGCTAATTTTTGGTGAATTATATTGCAAACTTGATTATGACGATGACAGTAGTCGGACTGTGTTAATGAAGAGCAAGCGCCTGTAATGTGCTGTATGGTTTCAGATTGCTTAAAACATTTTCTACATCTATCATTCTTTATATTTGGGTCTTTGAGTATATATTTTTATAATTTTTGGTATTTATCACTTGGTCTTGAATAGCTATGGCAAATCCTTCAGTTTCTGGAAAGAGTGAACCTAATTTTAGCCACTTATTTGAAGCCTCTGAGTCTATATTTGAGTTTTCCAGATCATGTAAATGGCGTCCATGTAATTCTTTCTGCCTCCAGGTTTCTATTTTTTTATTCTGAGCGTCGGTTTTACTGCCAAATAGGATACTTTTATCTTTTAGTTTTAGAGGTGTGAATTTGTTATCCATTTCTGTTACTGCTTTATGTATTTGACTACTATTGGCTTTGTCAAAAAAGAATAAACGCAAATTATTAATTTGTGATTGCCATAAACTATTTAAATCTATAAGACCCCTACCTCCTCTTTGTCTCTGAAGTGTCATCCTTTCAATAGCCGACTTAGGGTGTAAGTAATTATGTTTTGTTAAAATTGTTCTCGTCTTTATTTCAATTCTATTGATATCTGTTTTAGACCACTTAATTATTCCGAAAGAGTATGTCAATACTGGAATAGCATACGTATTAATAGCTTTAATAAGGTTCTTTGAATGTAATTGTTTTTTGCAAATTCTATTTACACGCTGAAAATATTCTTGTTTTAAGTCAGTTTTAATTTGTGTATGTGCAATTCCTTTAGCCTCTTGAATCCCTAGATATTTATAAGTGTCTCCTTCTTCCATTAAATTAAATTGAAAGCCGTCCCCTGAAATATTGCGGGTGTTACTTAATTTTCCTCTCTTTAACTGTAATTCTCGGCATTTATCTAATCCAAAGCTCATACAGATGTCGTTACTAAAAGATGTGGTTATACTTAATAATTTCTTCATATCGTGTTCTGATTTTGCAAATAGTTTTATGTCATCTACGTACATTAAGTGAGTAATGATAGTGCTAGATGTCAATTTGTAGCCTCCTAGAGAGTTATTAAGAATATTGGATAAGGGGTTTAAGGCGAGACAGAACCATAGGGGACTTAACGAATCTCCCTGGAAAATGCCGTTTTCAATTGCAATTTGGTCAGTTTTAATTGTTTTTTGGTTATTACTTATATATAAATTAGTTTTCCAAGTTTTCATTGTGTTTTGCAAAAAGTTTATTATTACTGGGTTAATTTTATAAATCTGTAAAATTTTAATAAGCCAGGAATGAGGTACACTATCAAACGCTTTTTTATAATCAATATATGCTAAATTTAAGTTCCTATTACACGTAGTTGCATGTTTCAAAATTACACTGTCAATAACAAGTTGTTCTTTGCACCCTCTATGATTCTGTCTGCATCCTTTTTGTTCTTCAGAAAGGATATTGTTATGTGATACGTGGTTATTTATCTTTAATGTTAAACATGAAGTTATTATCTTGTAGATAGTTGGTAAGCAAGTAATAGGCCTATATTGAGATGGATCTTCAGTTATTTTGTTTTAGGTATCATATAGGTAATACCTCTGGTAATGAAATCAGGCAAATTTTCTTTGGACCGTATTAAATTTGTTATAATGCTTGCCAGCATTTTATGAATTATAGAGAGCTTTTTATACCAAAAACAGTGTAAATTATCTATTCCAGCAGCTTTCCAATTTTTTGTTTTAGTTAAAATATGCTCTAAGTCTGCAGTTGTTATTTTCGAGAACTCCATCACTTGTATATGTTTCCATTTTTGTTCTTCTTTTTCTATCCAATAGGCTTTGTCATTATGATCACCTTGCTTTTTCCATATTTCCATCCAGTAATTTTTAAATGCTTCAGGGGAGTGTAACTTAGCCTCATCATGTCTATGTGATTCATTGTTTAAAGTTCTATAAAATTCTTTTTCGTTGGTTGAGAATAACTTGTTGTCAAATTTACGTTTCAGAGATTTAGTATATCTTGCTAATCTTTGGGATTTGAGTGCTAACTTTTGTTTTAATGTATCTAAATATTCTTCCGGCTTAGCATTATCCTTTTCATATTTTGAATGAATTTTGTTCTTTTAAATATTAGTTCTACTTTTTTTCTAATTTACTAGATCTATTGTTGTTTATATATCGCTGTAGTCTGCCTATATCCGCTCTAAGTCTACCTATATCTTTTTCTATCCTAATTGCCACGCTGGCTTTTGCTGAGTTTTAGTTGTATGACTTAAATCATTGCTTTCGTACTGTGTTTTAATTTTATACCCTAAGTTACGAGAAATGACAACGGCACTACAATATACTAATGTATGTAATTCAATTATAGTTAAATCTGAAGTGCAATATTTATCTAAAATATAATTATTAAATATATAAATCAATGTATAAAGCTTTTTGTTTTCTTTTAACCGCGGTAGTTTTGGTCTAGATGTTGGATCTGTTCCCGTATATTCCGTTAGTGCAGTTTCGAGTTCGTTTTTAAGTTTTTCAATATATTTAGAGTCTACTTTGTCGGATGTTGCAGCTTCTTTTCCGCTCGTTATATTAAGAGAATGTAGTGGGGCTGGTGATGTAGTGTGGTTAAAATAATTAGACATAATGTCATTAGTGTGAATACTTAAATTTTGCGATGTAGTTTCAGGATCTTCTTCAGATATAGCTGGTAAGATTGGGTCTAAATTATTTTGTTGTAGATTGTTTTCAGATTTTAAAAGTAATGCTACTTCACGCTTTATATTTTCTAGAACATTTGTAGTTAATAATTTATTTCTAATAATAACTCGCCTTTGGTCAGCAATTCTTTGGGAAGATACTTTAAGGTGAGGGTATTTTTGTGCAAAATTGTCATAAAGTTTAGTACAATACAAAGTTTTATCTGTCTCAAGTTTAGTTATATAATAATATGTGCGCATGATAAATATATTTATTTCTTCGTCCCATTTCATACGCTCTCTTGGTTTACCAGTCTTAGTGGTTGCAAGTTGATTGGCTCTTGCCTCTTGCAAAACATCATCAACTGGTGTTACAACATTACTCCTACTATTGCTCCTACTACTACGTCTCCCGACTGTAACTTTTGAGGACCTTTCCCCATCCCCCCTGTCCTCGACTCCCGCCCAGTCGGAATTACGAGAGTCACTGGCTAGCATACTGTCACGCCCGTGGCCAGCTGCAGACGTGCCCCGGCGATCACCCCCGGGAAGCGGCCCTATACGTATCTTCTTATTTCGAGTCTCCATATTAATGGGTTACCTTTACCTTGTTGGCCGTGTAAGTTTAGATTGTACACGTTACCGCCCCCCACGATAGCGAGATGTTCAGCTAGGACGTAAGGTAGGATTTTGGGGGGCTTATTATTATTATTATTATTATTATTATTATTATTATTATTATTATTATTATTATTATTATTATTATTATTATTATTATTATTATTATTTTCAAATGTTATTTTTACTCAACCCTTTCAAGTTGGTATGACATTATTACTTACGGGCTTAAGCCAAGTAAATAATAATTCCTTATTTTATGTTGGTGTGGGGGAATCAATTGTGTGATGCTGTATGAATATTTCGTCTTCACTTATATCCAAAAACTTACGCACTATACGACATGTGTTTAAAATAGCTGCTTTTTGTAATGTACAATATAAATGTTCGTTGAGATTTAAAAGTTTTAAACTATTGTGTATATGTTTTGGTATAACACCTGTGTTAGATATTACGATCGGTACAATATAAACCTTCTTTTGTTTCCAGATTGTAAAAGTTTCTTCTTTGAGCTCAGCATATTTGTGTAACTTTTCTGCTATTGTTTTGTGATATTATGCGTGTTAGGAACGGCGATGTCAATTATAAATTTTACTTTATTAATCTTGTCTTGTAAGGTAATATCTGGCCTATTATAATGAATTGTTCTATCTGTTAATATTGCTCGATCGTAATACATTTTATATTTCAAATTTTCTAGTACTGTAGCTGGTTTGTATTTATAGTATGGTTTGTGGGTATCTAGGATTAGTTTTAGTTTAATAGCTAGGTTTTTGTGTATGATATTAACAAGTTGATTGTGTCTGTGTGTATAATCATTTTGTGTAAGATTAGGGCATGCTCCGGTTATATGCTGGATAGTCTCAGCATGTATGTGACATTTTCGGCATTTATCGCTTGTAATGGTATGATCTTTAATTATAAATTTTCTATGATTTCTAGTATTAATAACTTGGTCTTGAATTGCTATAATGAATCCTTCTGTTTCAGGGAATAATGAACCTATTTTAAGAAATTTGTTTGAAGCTTCTACATCTATATGTGCTTGTTCAAGGTCATGAGGGTGACGACCGTGTAATACCTTTTTCTTCCAAGTTTCATTTGTAATTTTGTCCTGATCTGTTGCTGATATATTATTAGATGGTTTCTGGGGTAAGTTTAAAGGTGTGAAGTTTATGTCATTATTTACTATTGCTTTATGTATGTTACTTGAATTTGATTTTGAGTAAAAGAAATTTGTTAAGTTAGTTATTTTTTTTTGCCACAAGTACTGAATATTGATTAGGCCTCTTCCACCCTCATGTCTTTTTATGGTAAGTCGTTCAACAGCCGATTTTGGGTGGTGAAAGTTATGTTTCGTCATAATCTTACGGATATTTCGTTCAAGAGAATTAATATTAGTTTTAGTCCAGTGTATAATTCCAAACGAATAGGTGAGTATTGGGATTGCATATGTATTAATCGCTCTTATTAAATTTTTTCCATTAAGACGGGTCTTGCATAAGCGTGTTATTCTCCTTTTGAATTCCGTACTGAGAGATTCTTTTACTTGTTTCTGATCTATTCCTAAATAATGTTGTTGGTATCCCAAATATTTATATATATCGTTTGACTCCATAGCTGTAATAATTTTATTTTGACCTTCATCCACGTAATAATCACCTGATTTGACTTTACCTTTGACTATGTGCAACGTTTTGCATTTGTCTAATCCAAATTGCATGTTAATATCGTTACTAAATACTGATGTCGTATCTATAAGTGTTTTCATTTCCTTGGCTGTCTTACTAAATAATTTTACATCATCCATATATACTAAATGTGAGATGGTTGTTTCTGTGTTATTGTGGTTAAAACGATATCCTGCTCGGCAATTATTAAGTAAATGAGATAATGGATTCATAGCGAGGCAAAACCATAAAGGGCTCAACGAGTCACCTTGGAATATTCCTCTTTTTATACAGATGTCTCTTGTTTTTAAACTATCAATGCTGTTATTTAAATAAAGATTAGTTTTCCATTTGCGCATAATAGATTTTAAGAATTTTGTGATAGATTTATTAATTTTGTAAATTTCTAAAACATTTATTAGCCACGTATGTGGTACACTATCAAAAGCCTTTTGATAATCTAAATAAGTACAGTGTAGATTCCTTTTTTTTGTAAATGAACTCCTATGAATAACTGAATCAATAACCAGTTGCTCTTTGCACCCCATATGGCCTCTTCTGCACCCCTTCTGCTCTTCAGCTATGATATTATATTTTTCTGTGTGAAGTCGTATTTTATGCGTGAATTGAAGTGAGAAGTTTGTAAACAGTAGGTAAACATGTAATTGGCCTATACTGATCAGGTTGTGACGTATACTGTCCTTTAGGTAACATGTAGGTAATACCTTTGGTGAAAAAATCCGGTAATTCTTGTTGACACAATATTATTTCGTTAAAATTTTTTGCCAGTAATTTATGTAATGTAGATAGTTTTTTAAGCCAAAAATTATGAATTTTATCAACGCCAGGTGATTTCCAGGTATGTAATTTAGCTGTGATATTCTTTATTTCCTCTTCTGAAATTTCTTCATAGGGCATTTCTTCAAGCAATTCCCAACGGTTCTTTTCCTCTGTAATCCAATCTGCTCCAGCATTATGTCTCACGTTCGTTTCCCATATTTTAGACCAGAATGTTTCTAGCTCTGCAGTATCAGGTGTTTGTAAATTAGATCTTTCTGTTGACCTTATAGGTTCCGGATTCAAATTCCTATAAAAATGTTTTTGATTACTGAGAAATTGCCTATTGTCTTCTTTTCTTTTTAGTGACTTGTTATATCTTCTGAGTCTACTTGCTTTTAATGCTAGTTTTTGCTTTAATGTGTCTAAAAATTCTTCCGGTGTTTTGTTACTTTTTTCGTGTTGTGTGTGTAAAGTCAAGTTTTTAAATATATTTGTTACTCGTTCTACTACTTTTTTTTGATCTATTGTTATAATTTATGTATTGTGTAAGTTTTCCTATATCTGCTCGTAACCTTTGTATGTCCTTTTCTAGTCTAATTTGCCACGCTGGCTTAAAGTTCCTATAAATTAAATTTGGATTATTATTATTTTGTTTATCTCTAATTATGTAACCTAACTCTTCAGATATAACATACGCTGTGCAATATATTAAAGTATGAATATCTGTAATTTTTACGTCATCAGATAAATACTGGTTAAGGATATGTGTATTAAATATGTCAACAAGATTAAGTAGATTTTTACTATATTTTAATTTTGGCAATTTTGGTCTCTTCTCGGGATCGAGTCCTGAGTATTTTATTAAAGCTGTCTTAAGTTTAGCATCCAATTCTAGTACATTGCTATTTTCATGTGTTTCTTCGATGTTTAAAGTTTCTATATCATTTTCAATTAAAATGCAAGTTGAATCTGTCTGAGTAGCAACTTCCCCAGAGCTAAGAATGTGTCCCTCCAGATCTATGGTGTTTTGTGCTTGAGTTGTTTCGATAGATATTGCATTAATCTGTGATGTTAAAAATGTGTTTGACTGTGCGCGAGCCACATGTGTCTCACTAGCGATAGTTGATTTAGTTGATATTGTGTAAGTTAGCGTTTTTGTTTGTAGTTCGTTTTCTTCTTGATCTAAAATTTGCTTCACTTCTTTTTTTAGGATTGCTAAATTATTTTCACTTAACATTTTATTTCTAATGATAACTCGTCTTTGATCTGATATTCTTTGTTCTGTGATATTTATATCTGGGTACTTCTCTTTAAATTTTTTGTATAGTAATGGTCTGTATGTGGTCATATCGGTTTCTAATTTTGTGATATAGTAGTAGGTACGCATGATAAATGTATTAAGTTCGGTAGACCATTTCATGCGCACTCTTGGCTTCCCAGCTTTCGTGGACGCGGGTAAAAGGTTTTGAGAAGCCTCCCGCGCAACAGCAAAAGTAGGATTAACAGAATCTAAAGAGTCTTCATCTGTGTATATAGGTGTTGGTTCGTAACATGAGGTATCTGGGCTGTATGCCTCTACTGATGAAGGTGTCGGTGAAATATTAGTGTGCATATTGTGTTCTTGTTGTTGGTTGGCTGTAGTATATTCGGGTAACCCGGTGAGAGCCCGCCTATTCAACTCATCACCACCGACGGTTCGTCCACTGTCACACCCAGCGTCAGCTCCAAGTGTGCCCCGGCGATCGCCCCCGGGAAGCGGCCCTATACGATTACGATACTTGCTACGTGTCTCCATGTTGAATGGGTTACCCTTGCCATGTTAGCCGCGCCAGTAATAGCACAATGTGCATCGCGTGTCCGCCCCCTACGTGAATCAGATGGTCGATTCGGACGAATGGTTGGATTTCAGGGGGCTTATTATTATTATTATTATTATTATTATTATTATTATTATTATTATTATTATTATTATTATTATTATTATTATTATTATTATTATTATTATTATTATTATTATTATTATTATTATTATTATTATTATTATTATTATTATTATTATTATTATTATTATTATTATTATTATTATTATTATTATTATTATTATTATTATTATTATTATTATTATTATTATTATTATTATTATTATTATTATTATTATTATTATTATTATTATTATTATTATTATTATTATTATTATTATTATTATTATTATTATTATTATATTATTATTATTATTATTATTATTATTATTATTATTATTATTATTATTATTATTATTATTATTATTATTATTATTATTATTATTATTATTATTATTATTATTATTATTATTATTATTATTATTATTATTATTATTATTATTATTATTATTATTATTATTATTATTATTATTATTATTATTATTATTATTATTATTATTATTATTATTATTATTATTATTATTATTATTATTATTATTATTATTATTATTATTATATTATTATTATTATTATTATTATTATTATTATTATTATTATTATTATTATTATTATTATTATTATTATTATATTATTATTATTATTATTATTATTATATTATTATTATTATTATTATTATTATTATTATTATTATTATTATTATTATTATTATTATTATTATTATTATTATTATTATTATTATTATTATTATTATTATTATTATTATTATTATTATTATTATTATTATTATTATTATTATTATTATTATTATTATTATTATTATTATTATTATTATTATTATTATTATTATTATTATTATTATTATTATTATTATTATTATTATTATTATTATTATTATTATTATTATTATTATTATTATTATTATTATTATTATTATTATTATTATTATTATTATTATTATTATTATTATTATTATTATTATTATTATTATTATTATTATTATTATTATTATTATTATTATTATTATTATTATTATTATTATTATTATTATTATTATTATTATTATTATTATTATTATTATTATTATTATTATTATTATTATTATTATTATTATTATTATTATTATTATTATTATTATTATTATTATTATTATTATTATTATTATTATTATTATTATTATTATTATTATTATTATTATTATTATTATTATTATTATTATTATTATTATTATTATTATTATTATTATTATTATTATTATTATTATTATTATTATTATTATTATTATTATTATTATTATTATTATTATTATTATTATTATTATTATTATTATTATTATTATTATTATTATATTATTATTATTATTATTATTATTATTATTATTATTATTATTATTATTATTATTATTATTATTATTATTATTATTATTATTATTATTATTATTATTATTATTATTATTATTATTATTATTATTATTATTATTATTATTATTATTATTATTATTATTATTATTATTATTATTATTATTATTATTATTATTATTATTATTATTATTATTATTATTATTATTATTATTATTATTATTATTATTTACTACTACTACTATTTATCTCCCGAATAATGGGGCAAATATTCCAGTCACACGGGTCAATGACCAAGTGTTTCTGGGGAGTGAAAAAGTCAGTCAGTAAGCTCATTATCAGATGCTAAAAACTTACGTACTATTCGACAGGTATTTAAAATAGCAGCTTTTTGCATGGTGATATAAGTGAGAGGTGGTAAATCCAGAACTTTTAAACTTTGATGTAAGTGTTTAGGTATGACTCCGGTAGTGGAAAGCACGATAGGGACAATAAAAACCTTATTTAAATTCCAAATTCTAATTATTTCTTCTTTTAATTCTGTATATTTATTGATCTTTTCTGTAATAGTTTTTAATATGTTATGTGTATTTGGAACAGAAACATCAATTAAGTAAGCTGTTTTAGATGATTTGTTAACTAAAGTTATATCCGGTCTATTGTAATGGATCGTTTTATCAGTAAGAATTGCTCTATCGTAATATATTTTTATTTCATCATTTTCTAAAACGGGGTTGGGTTGGTATTCATAGTAAGGTTTTAGTGAAGTATTTGTGAAGTTATATTTGTGTGCAAGTTTTTGATGTGTGTAGTGAACTATTTGGTTGTGGCGATGGGTGTAGTCTGTTTGAACTAGAGTAGGGCAAGCTCCTGTAATATGTTGTATGTTTTCTGGCATTCTGTGACATTTTCTACATAAATCTGATTCTATTGATTCTTTAAGTATATATTTTTTATAATTTCTTGTATTGATAACCTGATCTTGAATAGCAATTAAAAAGCCTTCTGTTTCGGGGAACAGGTAACCTTTATGTAACCATTTATTTGACGCATCTAAATCTATGAAATTTTGCTCTAGATCGTGGATATGCCTACCATGTAGTTCTTTTCTTCTCCAATCCTTAATTTTTTCATTTATTTGTTCTTGGATAGTTTTAAACTCTTTATTACTATTTTTTAGGTTTAACGGTGTGAAATTATCATCAACTTCTACTGTAGCTGCGTGTATCTTACTAGTTTTTGCTTTATTGTAGAAAAATTTTTGAATATTATGTATTTGGTTTTGCCAAAGTATTTTTAAATCAACTACCCCTCTTCCTCCTAATTGTCTTTTCAACGTTAATCTTTCTATAGCTGATTTCGGATGGTGATAATTATGTTTAGTTAGTGTGACTCTAGTTTTTATTTCTAAATTCTTAATATCTGTCTGAGACCATTTGATTACCCCGAAGGAGTAAGTTAGAACCGGAATGGCAAAAGTATTTATTGCTTTTATGAGATTTCGCGAATAAAGTTGTTTTTTGCATAGCTGGTTTACTCTTTTGATGTATTCAGTGGTAAGATCTTGTTTTAATTTTGAGTGATTAATATCCTTAGCTTGTAGTATACCCAAATATTTATATAAGTCTCCTTCTAACATCCCGGACATATTTATTTCCTCGCTTATTTCATAATTTTTTTCAATTGATTTTCCTTTCTTTATAGTTAAAGTTTTGCATTTATCTAGGCCAAAATTCATATTTATATCTTTACTAAATTGTGCTGTAATTTTTATCATTTCTTTCATTTCTTTCACAGATTTACTAAATAGTTTTATGTCATCCATGTACATCAAATGCGAAACAGCTGTGTCACGTGTCAATTGGTATCCAAATTTAGAATCTGATAATATTCTAGACAAAGGATTTAGGGCGAGGCAAAACCACAAAGGACTGAGAGAGTCTCCTTGGAAGATGCCATTTCTAATATGGATTTCGTCACAACAGATTTTAGATGTTTTTGTTGTTAAAGTTATTGTGGTTCTCCAATTAGACATGGCCTCTTCATAATATTAGGATGAATCTTATATGTTTGTAAAATTTGAACTAACCATGAATGCGGGACACTATCAAAAGCTTTTTTGAAATCTATATATGTGACATACAAATTTCTATTAAATTTGTTTGAATGTTTTAGTATATTTGAATCTATAATTAATTGCTCTTTACATCCTCTATGGTTTCGCCTGCATCCCTTTTGTTCCTCTGACATTACATTATGTGCTTCTAGGTGTGAGACTATCTTGTTGGTAATGCAGGACGTGATTATTTTATATATTGTTGGTAGACATGTTATGGGACGGTATTGTGATGGATCGTGTGTGTTTTGGTTTTTTGGTAGCATGTAGGTCAAGCCGGTTGTTATAAAATTTGGGAGTGGAGTTCTACAGTTAATTAGGTCTGAAATTATTTTAGTTAAAATATCATGTAAGGACGTAAATTTTTTATACCAGAAATTATGTATCTGATCTATTCCAGCAGCTTTCCAATTTTTCGTTTTCTTTAATACTACAGTTAAATCATCTAATTCTAATTCTATAAAATTCATCTGTTCCATATTACCCCACTTCTGATTCTCTTCTTCAATCCATTTTGCCTGTAAATTGTGATCACTCCTTTTTTCCCAAATCCCTGCCCAATAGTTTTTAAGTTCATCTTCATTTGGTATTTGTTCTTCATTGTTTGTATTATTCGAAGTAGAACAATTTAATGACCTGTAAAAAGCTTTTTCGTTGGTACAATATAATTTATTATCTTGTTTTCTATTAAGTGCTTTCCTGTATCTTGCAAGTCTATGTGATTTTAAAGATAATTTCTGTTTAAGAGTGTCGATATATTCTTCTGGTTTCTTGTTTTCTCGTTCGTGGACAGTGTGCAATTTGGTATTTTTAAATATTATCTCCACTTTTCCTACTAATTTTTTAGATCTATTGCCTTTTAAATATTGAGTTAACCTACCAATGTCTGCTCTTAGCTTTTTTATATCGTTTTCTAATCTATATTCCCATGCTGGCTTATAGTTCCTTTTCTGTTGCTTGCTTGTATCTTCTATATTTTCTGACTTAATTTTATAGCCAAGTTTTGTTATTATAACTAAAGCTGAACAATATATTAATGTATGTAAATGCACTAGGTCGGAATCTAATGAAAAAAAAGTAGGTAGTATATGAGTATTGAAAGTGTAAATTAGATCATGAAGTAATTTATTCTCTTTTAATCGCGGTAACTTTGGTCGGGTTTTAGGATCAGTACCTTGAAATTTAGTAAGTGCTGTTTCTAAAAGATTCTTTAATTCTTCAGTGTTTTCTTGATGTGGGTTTTCGAAGCTTGTAGATTGAGTATATTGTACTACTGTATCGTGAACTAGGGATGTTAAATTTGTCTGTGTAGAAGCATCAGATTGTGTAATATTGTAAGCTGTGTGGCTAGTTACTATATTATGTGTATGAATTAATGGCTGTGATTGTAAATGGAGTGAATGCGATGATGTATCTGTTTGATTATTTAAATCCGCTTCCCTTTTTAATTGTTCAGCAATTTCTGATTTAAGCTGCGTTATTTCATCTTCACTTAATAATTTATTTCTAATTATTACTCTTCTTTGATCTGCGATACGTTGTTGACTTACATTCCAATCCGGATATTTTGATTTAAATTTGTCGAATAGCCGTTTAGGGTACATAACTTTATCAGTTTCTAGTTTTGTAATATAAAGATAAGTACGCATAATAAACAAGTTAATCTTTTTGTCCCACTTCATGCGTACTCTGGGTTTACCAGCCTTGGTGGTCGCAGGTTGTGAGCTAGCAGCTCCCTGCGAAACATCCTCAGTTGGCCTGTTAAAACTAACAGCAGAATTTTGACTAGCGGTAATAACGGGTAAACTATTGTCGGCTGTAGATAATTGTTCGGGGGGAACCCGCCTGATCAGTCCCCCACCGCCAGTGGATCGTATGCTGTAACACCCAGCACTGGCTCCAGGTGTGCCCCGGCGACCCCCGGGTAGCGGCCTTATACGTAATCTCTCTGAATGTTGCTCCATGTTTGATGGGTTACCATAGCCTTGTTTGCCGCATAAGTGTCAAATGTATGCGTGTCCGCCCCCCACGTGGTCTGGTGTTCGACTCGGACGTAAGGTTGGATTTTGGGGGGCTTATTATTATTATTATTATTATTATTATTATTATTATTATTATTATTATTATTATTATTATTATTATTATTATTATTATTATTATTATTTTATTTTTTTTTGCATATACATACATATTACTTTTTTTTTTTTTTTTTACCAACTTAATCATCTTCAGAATCACTTGAAATAGGATCATTATCAAAAACAAGCCATGGGTAAATTTTATCAACAGGATATACGCCAGTATAATTTGACTTTTCGCTTTTACGCGTAATTTCAGTATCTTCTACCTCATAACGATCATTATCATATACCTTAGTTATTCTGTAAGGACCGCAACACTTAGGAAGTAGTTTGCGACTATGCCCCGGTGTTGTACTTATATCCTTTTCTATTCTAACAAGATCACCTATTTTATATTTTCGCGGTTGTTTTCTCGATTTATTAAATCGAGTCTGTTGTTTCTCTTGTTCCGAAACGATTTTCTCTCCTACTTTGGCACGAATCTTATCTATATTTTCTAAATTACAAGCATTTGAAACTATGGGATTCATGAAACTATCACAAGTACCCGTTGGTGTAATGCCAAACAGAACTTCTGCTTGAGTCTTACCGATTCCTTTATTAATAGTATTATTTATTGACCATTGCACCTTAGGGATAAGACTGTCCCATTCGTTATCTGGTAACCCATCATTTGTTGAAGTCAAAGACTGAACTAGGGTCCTATTATAGCGTTCAATATGCCCGTTTGCTCGGGGTGTAGCTACGGCATTGAGAATGTGCTTTATTCCTTTACTATGAATGAACTTGGCGAATTCGTGACTTGTAAAGCTTGTGCCACGATCTGTTATTAGCCGTCGAGGCACCCCGAATAGAGAAAAATACTCTTCTAAGACGCTAATGCTAGTTTTACTTCTACAGTCTCTTACAGCTTTTATAAAAATATATTTAGTAAACGAATCTATTATAGCTAACACGTACTGATTCTTCTTTTTACTTAGCGGAAACGGTCCACAGTGATCCGCGTGTATAGTATCAAACGGTTTATTAATCTTTTCAATGGGATGAAGATATCCTTCCTTTGGGCCAGCGGGAATTTTATTATGAGCACATTTTAAACAGGATTTACAGTATTTTCTGATAAATTTTCTCATATTTTTAAACCAGTAGACTTTCTTAATTCGTTCATAAGTTTTATCAAATCCAAAATGGCCATTATTGTCGTGATTCATTTGCAATATTTGCCATCTCGCTGTCTTAGGAACAACCCAAAGTAATGTTACATTGCTATCACTTCTAATTACTCTATACAATCTATTATTTTTGAGTGTGAAATTATTTTTTATTTCGATAATGTCATTACTTTTAGGATCTTGTAGAATTTGTACTATCCGTTGTAATTCTGGATCGACCGACTGAACTGTTTGTAACCAAACGTCGTCCTCTATAGCTAGTATATCAAAAGTATCAATAATTTCTTGGCTCTGCCCCACTGGATTTCGACTTAGTGCATCCACATGTGCCATTTTTGTTCCTGGTCGATATTCAATGGTGAAGTTATATTCCTGCATTGAAATCCACCATCTGGCTACCCGCGGTATGAGGTCACGTTTTATCATGGTATTCCGTATAGCATTACAGTCGGTCACAGCTTTAAAAGATATACCTAGTAGGTACACTCGAAATTTTTGAAGGGCAGAAACTAAAGCAAGAGTCTCCAATTCATAAGAATGGAATTTTTGTTCTTCTGGAGAGGTTTGCCTGCTGTAATATGCTATTACGTGCGTCTTGCCTTCTTTATTTTGTATCAAAATAGCGCCAATGCCTAATTTGCTGGCATCTGTGTGTACCTCTAAATCAGCTTTTGGATCATACAAAGCTAATATAGGACGACTCACATTAGTGAGTAAATATTAATTTGCTTTAATTCTTCAAAAGCCTTTTTTTATTCTTTCTCAAATTGCCATGGGGCGTTCTTTTTCGTAAGACTTGTCAGCGGTCGTGCAATTATTGAAAAGTTTCGGACAAATCTTCTAAAATAACTGGCGAGACCAATAAACTGTCTCACTTCATGAACGTTTCTTGGTTCAGGAAATCTACGAACAGCTTCAGTCTTTAATAGGCCAGGTCTTATTCCCTCGTAAGATATCTCGTAACCTAAGTAATCAATCTGAGTTTGGAAGAAATTACATTTCTCCAAATTTAACGTAAATCCTGATGCGCGTAACATTTTTAATATTTGCTCTAACTTAACCAATCCTTCACTTATCGTTTTAGATGGTATAAGCAAATCATCCATATATGCTAACGCTAATCGTTTACTTGACCCCTTTAACATATTATTTATAGTTCTTTGAAAAACACTTGGTGCGTTAGCCAAACCAAACGGCATGCGATTATATTCGTATAAACCATCCGGCGTAACGAACGCAGTCAAGTGTTTACTTTTCTCTGCCATAGGTACTTGATAGTATCCCGAGGCTAAATCTAAGCTCGTGAAATAGCTATTCGCCCCTAATCCATCTAATTGATCTTCAATTCTGGGTAAAGGATACTTATCTTTAAGGGTTTTTCTGTTTAAGGCACGGTAATCAACACAAAGCCGTTTTTCTCCGTTTTTCTTATTAACTAAAATAACTGGACTGGCATATGAAGACGTACTTTCCCTAATGATACTGTGTTTCAATAAATCTTCTATGATATTTGACAGGGTCTCTCTCTCACTAATAGACATCCTGTAAGGGTTATAAATAATAGGGGTGTCGTCACTTAACTTAATGTCCATTTCTGTTAAAGAAGTCTTGCCAAGTTCAGCTAAATTTAGTGCAAAATAATCTCTGTACGTGAGAAGCAACTCATTAAAATGCTTTGATTCCGCTTCTTTTAGCGACGTTCCTATTTTCACTTTCTCAATAAGTATAGGTTGTTTTGTTTTATTTGTCAAATCCGTTACACCCACATACAAACTATCTGTTTCATTATATAAGCAACCTCTAGCTATTATTAAATCTTCTTTAATAATTACCTCAGTTTGACTAATATTTGCAACAAGTAAGTAGCCGACTCCTACATTAAACTGATATAACCCGGGTATTACAATAAAATCTGATCCTGAATTACTTCTATTACCGCCGGATACAAAAAGGCCACCGTTGTAATCAGTGTCTACCCGAACCGGAATAGGTTTACAACAATTTCCATCTACTTTAATATCACTAGTTACAAATATTTTAAATTTTCTAATGCCATCAGAAACATCCATCTGTGGCGCCTCTATAAAAAGTAACTCTTCATTTGTTTTACAGATTACTATATTCGGCCTTTCTGTAAACGATTGTCCAATGATAACAGGAACTTTCATATATTGATTAGGTACAATAATTACATCAACCTCAGCGCTAGCGCTACCAACTTCAATCAAAGCTATTTGTATACCTAAACCCTTAACTATACTATTTCCAAAACCTCTCAAGTTAGGTGTATTTAAAGGCTGAGACCAGTGTAAAAATATTTCTTTAGCGTCAGTTTCACGCACTAAAGTGCAACTGCTAC
The DNA here is from genome assembly GCA_037178615.1 of Dione vanillae. NCBI lineage: Eukaryota > Metazoa > Arthropoda > Insecta > Lepidoptera > Nymphalidae > Dione > Dione vanillae. Next base: position 808,342 of record JAZFAU010000082.1, read on the forward strand.
CTAAATCTATGAAAGCTAGCCTTTCGAGCCCATTTATTGTAATTAATTTGTAATATTTTCTATCAGGACCTTGTTGGCTGGGGGTAATACACATTATTTTGTTAACAGAGTCATCTTTAGTAGCGTCTACTTTATCGTCTTTAGTCTCAGTAGGCAAAACGCGTCTAAAACAATCTTTCGTATAATGTCCTACTCTATGACAAAACCCACACTTCTTTAATTGCTTTGAGCATCTTGAACTAACATGTCCAAATTCGCCACAATTGAAACAACGCATAGATTCAAACCCTTTTTTGTTATTATCATTTACCGAAATCATATTCTTATTCGTACTTCGAGTCATATTTGTGACTTGTACTCTTGACTTTGGCGTCTGCCACTCATTTACCGTAATAGTCCTAAGGTAACTTAAAAGCTTCTCTGGCTCACTGAACATACAAGCACTAGCACTCATCCTAACAAATTTATCATCAAGACCATGAATAAGGCAACCTACAGCCTTTGAGCCCGTAATATCACATTTATTTAGCAATGCTAGTTTCTCATAATAATAATTATCGAATGATTGCCCAAATTTACAACGAACTCTCAACATTTTTGTCAGTAAATCACCATAATTTTCATTTGATGGAAAAGCAGCTTTCAATTTTATTTTCCATTCTTCCCACGTAAATAACAGAGAAGGTAAACCTTGATACCACTTCTTGGCTAATCCTATTAGCTTAGGTAATGCATAAAGACAAGTTTGCCTGTCATTCCAATTATATATTTGTATGCATTCGTCTATTTTATGGATCCACCAATCTATACTTTGACTATCATCTGAAGGATCAAACTCAGGGATTACATTAAAATTCGCAGTAACATGTGAAAGCCATGGCTGATTAGATCCCGTCGGATACTGTGATAATGTAATTGGCGGAGTATATTCGCGATTTTCTTGAACCGGTAAAGATTGATTAGAACAGCTAAAATTTGTTTTTCTTTGCCCATTACTATCTTGCACACGCCGCACTCGCGACGTACGATCACGGCGGCGATCACGTCTAGATCTAACGTATTTTGAACAAGAACGACTAGTCCGCTTTGATTTGCAGTAGTGCCGACTATAGTCCGAAGAATATCTATGTCTACTTGAATTTGAACTACTATCCGAATAACTACGTTGACGCTTACGATGACGTCGTGAATCATATTTATTACGAGAACGTGATTTTCTATTTGGACTCATTACTAACTTTGTTAAAAAAAATATTTATTTAAAATTATATATCAAACCTATAATTATTACCTTATAATTGTATATTAATTTAACGATTATTTAATAAATCTAATACATCAACTTCGAATTACTTGAGAATAGAAAAGCGAAATATTACAATACAAAAAAAAAATATCAACTACCGTACAACAAATATTATTATTATTATTATTATTATTATTATTTTTTTTTAAAAACTTTCAATTCAATTCAATTATTAACAATAATTGCAGTTCCCTTTTTTAGCTTATCAAATAGTACAAATTATCATAAAACAATAAACAATCATAAAATATTAATTAACTCAATATTGTTAGTCTCATTTTACGTAATCCGTATATTACTTTATAAAGACGGTAGAATACACACAAAGACACTTGAATACGAGTACATTAATCACTCTCACAAGAAAATCACTAAATTCACTGACCTTAAAATCCACTCAGGTTCTTCGCAGGGATGTACAGCATCAGGCCGATTCGTTCAGGACGGTCACCAAAAGGTTGTGGTAACAGGTTTTTGTCCCGCTTCTGAATTTGTTAGCTTGACGAGTAAATAAAAGACGTCTTGCTGGAGACTTAATACTTTTATGTCTTTAGTCCTCGGCGTTCGATACAAAAGTGAGTCTTTTACCATTACACCGGTGATAACGTCACTTGCCAAAACGAATATTATTTATGTAGGTAGTTGAATAATTAAATATGAAGGTATAAAATAAGTTACCCACGAGCTTCAATATATTTATAATTAATATATAGCTATCACAATCCAAACAAAAAAATCAAAACCGTCAGTTATCTGTGGTGAAATCGGTCAATTTGATATATATATATATATATATATATATATATATATATATATATATATATATATATATATATATATATATATATATATATATATATATATATATATATATATATATATATATATATATATATATATATATATATATATATATATATATATATATATATATATATATATATATATATATATATATATATATTATATATATATATATATATATATATATATATATATATATATATATATATATATATATATATATATATAAGTTTGTGTATTCATATAAAAAATGTGTTTGTTTAGGAGTCCGCCATTTTCAGTTTTACTCATAAATAACTGAAATATTCTCAGTTCAAAATTGACAAAGATACAATGGCTACTAAATATATTTTATTTAACTATTTATCTAATATATTTAAAAATGTTGATATTACAATAACTATAAGCTCAAATGTGACCGTAAATATTATTAAATTTTTATATTACGGTGAAGTCAAGTGAAGTGTCACTGACTATATCGAACTTAAACTCGGGTGAGGGATGTTATTATAAAAATGACAAGTTTTGTTAGTATTTTATGATGAGTTTCGACACACAATTTTATACTTAATGTTTCTTGTTATAGCTTCACATTTTGTCCCGCACATAGGTAGGCAGAGGGAACTGTAGGGATCATACGAACCTAGTGTTAAGACACTCCGTTGCTTCAGTCCTTGCTTTCTCCGTCCCCGCTTTCCGCCATTTTCGAGGCATTGCGTGTTAAGTGACGGAACACAACGTCGCGCTTTGCCTAGTTGTCAGAGCGAAGAAAATGAAAATAGAAAATTCCATATTCCCCGAGTGGGAATCGAACCCACAAACCGTCGCGTTTACAGGCAGACGCTACGCCTCTGCGCCACGACGGTGCCTGCTATACTAAGTATAATTATACTAAGTTTATTAGGCTATTGTAATAGTGTACTTGCCTTTCCTCTTTCTGAGAAAGCTAGAATGCTTTATAGACTAGCAATAGTTAGTGGTAATTAAATTTCCTGAAAACATTACCAGGGCGACATGACAAAGCCCTTTAAATTAAAAAAAAAAAATATTAGTCGTAATTTTGCTTATATTGATTGTATACTTAGTGAAATTTTTATACTTTGTTTATTAGTAGCACTGTTTCACTATATACAGCATATATATCTAGATATAAAGGAAAGCAGTGTAATTTGTAACTTTTGCATTTATTTAAGAACCATAAACCATATGACCATAACCTGAGAAAGAAAAATGAAAATAATAGATCCCCTCATGGGAATCGAACGGATAACCATCGTTTAAGTCAAATTTATAACAATTACTTAACCAATCTAAGAAAATGTTATTTATATCTAAATAAAAAGCGTGTTTATATTTATATATTTTAAAACGTGAACATATTTCGCACTACATAATAACATATACCTCTAATTTTAGCTACAATTTGGAGCTGACATTGTAATTCATGTGACGTAGCTCGAAATTCAATAGAGTAGTAGGCGTTAGATTTAATAACCTTTGTCCAAAGAAATTAAACGAAACAATATTATATTGTAAGATAACATAAAATATATGCTCTTTAATTTTGTAATAAAACATTATCATGTAAATTTAAATTTGTTTTGGGTTCGCGAAAAATCTAAAGCCTTGAATTTATTTATTTTTTTGTTAAAATAAATATAAAATATATCTGTATATAGACCAGATAAAAAAGTCAAAAAGTCAAAAGATAAAGATAAAGAAAGATAAAGATAAAAAAGTCAAAGTTGTCAATGCGATCAAAAATAACACTTAAAGCTTATGTGCTTCATTAGGTCGCGTTTTTCGTATGAAATTCTTTGGGCAATGTCATTTTGTGCCTACTTTTTTGAAAGCAAAATATCACAATAAAGTAAAATGATCAAAAAATACAAATTTAAATAATTAAAGAAATACAAAAAAATATCCAAGAATATCTATTATTATAAACATATATGCATCGAAGTGTATGTAGGTTCCTGATGTGTGAGGTTCTAGGATTCTAAAATGTAAGCATGTACACAAGCTTCAAAAGTAATTTTAACTTACATCAAATCCTTGTAGGGATCTATAAGTGGTAGGTCTCAGGAGTTTCATCAGAGTTGCTCCATCTGTCGGTGGAAGACCGTTACGCATGGCAGCCGACGCAGCTCTGGCCCAGAGTGTAACAGCGTCAAATAAATGTGCAGCTTCTATTGGTACCTGCGTAAAAAAAGATTGCAATTGTATTATATTTTGAAAACGCAGCGAAATACAGATATAATTTTAAATAAAGAAACAAATGCCTACCTAAATAAATGGCAGAAAATAAACGTATTTAATAAAATATCATGCTTCACACTTTATCCCGCACATGGTAGGGCAGAAGGAGCCACAAGTACCATGGGAACCTAGTGTTAAAACACTCTGTACCCTGCTTTATGCCTGTTGTGTGGCAGAATTCAACGCCGCGCTTAGCCAAGTTGCCAAAACGAAGAAAAAGAAATAAATTCATCTTTCTCGAGTGGAACTGAATACACAAGCTATGGCGTGTCCTAATTTTGTTTATATTATAAATTTACACGTAATTTCAAAATTTTTATTTCGTCTCATACTATACTACACGTACGGGAAGTTAGATCAGAGGATCTAGTATTAAGACACTCCTCTACTTGCCCTCTAGTTTTATCTTAGAGGCGTAAGCGTCTGCCTGTAAACGCGACGGTTACTGGGTTCGATCCCCAGTCGGAGAAGATGGATTTTTCTATTTCCATTTTCTTCGCTCTGGCAAACTAGGCAAAGCGCGGCGTTGAGTTCCGCCACTCAACACGCAATGCCTCAAAAACGGCGGAAAGCGGGGACGGAGAAAGCAGGGGCTAAGCAACGGAGTGTCTTAACACTAGGTTCCCACGGTCCCTGCAGTTCCCTCTGCCTACCCTGCCTTGTGCAGGATAATGCGTAAAGCTAAAATATATATATATATATATATATATATATATATATATATATATATATATATATATATATATATATATATATATATATATATATATATATATATATATATATATATATATATATATATATATATATATATATATATATATATATATATATATATATATATATATATATATATATATATATATATATATATATATATATATATATATATATATATATATATATATATATATATATATATATATATATATATATATATATATATATATATATATATATATATATATATATATATATATATATATATATATATATATATATATATATATATATATATCTACATGATGTCACTTGTCATGAGTATCATTTTCATTTATACATAGTATGAAGTTTCTGTTAAATTATTCATTGGATAGGGAAACTATAAATAGCCAAAGTTTCAGAATTTGCACGTACATTTCAGGATATTTTGAATATAATAGTAACTTTATTTCAGTACGAACTTTAATCTCTAATTCTATTTTTAAAATTCTATTTTTAGTTTAGTTATATGTATTATATGTATGTTTTATTTGTGAATGTCTTTCGTATAGAAACTAGGAAGTTGGTGACAATTGAACAAAGTACACAGCCTTTTTGATGAGCGTAATAATTTTGGCTGACGAATACTGGTAGGGGAGTTGTTCCACAATTTAATCGAAACTATTTATTAACTTTTTGTCAAATCCTGGACCAAATTCCTGGGTTCTGTGGTAAGCTCCAATTAGTCTTTCAAGTAAGAAAGAACATTGAGATTAAATAATATACAGTTCAAGAAGATAAGTGTAAGTAAATTGTGGCAAGTGCGTGTAAGGGAGCCATTTGAGCTTCAAACGAAAATGAGATACGTGATCATATTTAAAGAGCGCAAGTATGATTATGAAAATTTAAATAAGCAAATAGTAAACTGTGGTATCTCATCACACCAAGATGAGAATTTTACCGTCACTGTATATATATATATATATATATATATATATATATATATATATATATATATATATATATATATATATATATATATATATATATATATATATATATATATATATATATATATATATATATATATATATATATATATATATATATATATATATATATATATATATATATATATATATATATATATATATATATATATATATATATATATATATATATATATATATATATATATATATATATATATATATATATATATATATATATATATATATATATATATATATATATATATATATATATATATATATATATATATATATATATATATATATATATATATATATATATATATATATATATATATATATATATATATATATATACACAACATGTGTGTGTATATGTGTGCGTTTGTCATCAGTTATATCAAAAGACATTTGTTCTATTATAAAACAGTAATTTACCAACATTTTAAATATTTTAATTTAGTTTGTTTATAAGTAAGCATTTATTAAATTGCATAAATAATAATTTTGGCTGGATGCAGATTGTTGACATAATTATATATTGGTTTGTTCCATTGTTTGATTGTGAATTTTACTCGTAGGATTGACCTACGAGTGCTATCTTTCTACTACCACGTCCCCCGAAACTAATATATATATAGGCTTTCTTGAATATTATATGTGTTAACTATTGAAACTTAAAATTTCTTAATATAATAGCCTATTATATTTCATCTGAAGTGGTGATTGAATTCGAAATTGTTATGAGCTATTCTATGAGCTTTATAGCCTTTACCAGTATTGTAGCTGGTATAATTTTATTATATTACTTTAATTTGTGCAATATGAATTTCGTTTCTGTTTATTTATTTATTTATGTATTTATTTGGGATAAGATATATATATATATATATATATATATATATATATATATATATATATATATATATATATATATATATATATATATATATATATATATATATATATATATATATATATATATATATATATATATATATATATATATATATATATATATATATATATATATATATATATATATATATATATATATATATATATATATATATATATACATACATACATACATACATACATACATACATACATACATACATACATACATACATACATACATACATACATACATACATACATACATACATACATACATACATATTATAAATAATTGTATGTCATATGATAATAAAAATAATAATACTTGTTTATTATTTTTTTTAAATAAGGTTATCATAGATTCGAAATAGAAATAATTTTTTGTAGATTCAATTTTACGAAGACAATAAAACGTAATAGTAGAGTTTTTTCCATAGGAATTTCTAAAATTCTCTCCTTCTCCCAGCTTTTTCGATTTTATTTCAGTTTTTGTGCTTTTGACTGTGATTTTTGTGTATCGTACAGTTGCTAAATTAATACCCTGTATACAACTTTAGCAACTGTGTGGCTGTACTCGTGGCCTTAATTTAAAGCACAGTATTAACTACTCTTTGGTAAAATTTGGTAAAATTAAGAATATTTTCAAAATTAAAAAAAGAAAGTGTTATTCAAATAAAGTAAATAATTAAATTATTGTTATAAAATAAAATGTCTAAAATCGTATAAATATCGTGAAATGGGAAAAATGATTCTGTGCCTAAATTATAGATAATTCTTAACTAGTTTCTTGTATATAGCCTTAAAATATATTACCCTATAGGTAGTTTTGACAAAGGCCGCGCTGTCCTATACTTGTGTAGATACTCGGTATATAAGCTGACAGATTTATACTATATAGTATAAATGCTTTAGGCAAGTTGAGATAATGAGTGAAGTGAGCAAGGTGATATAAGAATGGTTAAAGGACATATGAAGCAAAAATACGTATTAAGAGAGATAAAGGGAGACGTTACTTTACTTTCGTAAACAAAATATCGAAGATACTCAAGGAAGTTTGCAGGACCGTTGTGGCGCAGAGGCGCAACGTCTGCCTGTAAAGCGACGGTTTCTGGGTTGGATCCCCAGTTAGGGAAGATAGATTTTTCTATTTCCATTTTCTTCGCTTTAGCAAACTAGGCAAAGCGCGGCGTTGAGTTTCGCCACTCAACACGCAACGCCTCGAAAAAGGCGGATAGCGGGGCCTAAGCAACGGAGTGTCTTAACACAAGGTTCCCACGGTCCCTGCAGTTCCCTCTGCCTAGCCTGCCATGTGCGGAATAAAGCGTGAAGCTGAAGGAAGTTCAAGTTAAAAGCACGAGGACAACTTTGAGAGCACGTATCAAAAGGTAAATGACAGTAGACGAGACGAAAGAGGGACCGCAGCGTTTAGCGTGAAATTAAATATATGTATGTGCTACAAGTGCACTTTGAACCTGTAACCATAATAGATGACGCACTAATAATAAGCCAAATGATTTACATTCAACTATAAACGTGTTGTTATAAAATAGATTTTATTATCTATAGATAGTTTCATATATTAACTATAGATAGTTTCATAATATAATCCACATAAAGCAGCATAGGCAGAGGTAATCTAATGTTAAGACACTCCGTTTTTTCGTCTTTCGAGATATTACATGTTAAGTAGCATAACTCATTTCTACTTTTTAACAGATGAGAAGAAATTAAAATAAATTATTCTTCTAAAATGTATATATGTACAATCTGCAACAGGTTATCACTTATTTTCATATTAATCAATTCGTTCATGAGATTAGCGCGTTAAATCAAACAAACTAAGCAATAACTATATAGTGATATCATCATCAAGCGCATAATAATATGCATATTGTATAAAACATATAATATACATATTTTTACTTACTTATTTTGATTAATAAGATAAAGAGATCAAAGTAAGAACAATTTTAAATCATCTTTTTATGTATATGTATTGATTTAGTTGAAAAATTTATTTTTGCACACAGTTACAAAGACTTTGCTATACTAGTTTTTACTTCCGTCATCACTTGCATGGACATCTGATCATTTCTTATTTTTTTTAGAAATAACTGCGAGGATTGTCGTGGCGCTAAGGCGCAGCGTCTACCTATAAACGCGACGGTTTGTGGTTTTGAATCCCACTCGCGGAATTCTCGCGGAAATCCCGCATATTGCAAGGTAAGTAAAGAGATCTGCAGAAACCATATGGACCAAGTGTTAGTTGACACTCCGTTGCTTAGTCCCTGCTTTCTCCGTCCTCGCTTTTCGCCTTTTCGCTTCGCTTCGCTTTGTTGAGTGGCGGAACTCAACGCCGTGCTTAGCCTAGTTTCTAAAGCGAAGACAATGGAAATAAAAAAATCTTCCCCGAGTGGGAATCGGACCCACAAACCGTCTATTGTGTGTGAAAAATACAACACGTTTTATTGTTTTGATAAATTTCGTTATTAAAATTACAGTGGAAGTAATTTTATTTTAATATTAAATATTTAATTTTATTATAGATGAAATCACATCACAATGACAAAAGAGGATAAGATCGTTATAACCGCTCTTAGCTTTATCTTAAAAGGGATGACATTTTTTAATTTTGTAATTCGTAATATATCGAACAGTTGATTTGTCAGTTCAACTGTAACTGCTAAGTCTATGATATTATTAAATCAGCAAGCGCATTATAAAACATCGTCTTAATTTTAAAATCCTACCTATATATATATATATATGTATATATATATATATATATATATATATATATATATATATATATATATATATATATATATATATATATATATATATATATATATATATATATATATATATATATATATATATATATTATATATATATATATATATATATATATATATATATATAATATATATATATATATATATATATATATATATATATATATATATATATATATATATATATATATATATATATATATATATATATATATATATATATATATATATATATATATATATATATATATATATATATATATATATATATATATATATATATATATATATATATATATATATATATATATATATATATATATATATATATATATATATATATATATATATATATATATATATATATATATATATATATATATATATATATATATATATATATATATATATATATATATATATATATATATAATATATATATATATATATATATATATATATATATATATATATATATATATATATATATATATATATATATATATATATATATATATATATATATATATATATATATATATATATATATATATATATATATATATATATATATATATATATATATACAGTCCAGTTAATAAAATTTAGCCTACAAGGATCGCATGCACTAAAACCCTCGCTTATATACAAAGCCTGAGCTTACATGGACACGTATGTATGTCTACAAGCCCATGTACTTATTTTTTGAAATTTTGATATTTTTTTATTTAACAAAAATGTTAGTTCTGAAAAAAACCATTTCTAACATTTATATTTACACCAGTGCCTCTATATATTGTAATTTTTCATGGGTATTCTGCGTTGCTACGTACATTGAATGAAAATATAATAAAAAAGATAATTACGTTTTCCGTAATGTTATTTATAAGTAGTACGTATTAAATTTAATATACCGCGTTACAATATTTTGGACAGTTCTTGTAATATGAATCTAAATTAGGTGCGGACAATATTAATAAATAATACACTCTTAAGATTTTTTAGCATTTCATGATTTTATAGGATGCTTATTGATGTGCACGAAGTGGGAGTCTAACAATGGCTGCACCTGGGAGGGGGAGAGGTTATACAGGCATACCCCATTGCTTTGGCCAGAGTAGGTGTCATATATATGAATGAGGACCGTCGTGGTGCAGTGGCGTAGCGTCTGTAAACGCGACGGTTAGTAAGCTCGATTCCCACTCGAGGAAAATGGATTTTTCTATTTCTATTTTGTTCACTCTGGTAATTAGGCATTGTACGGTATTGAGTTCTGCCACTCAATACGCAATGCCTCGAAAAAGAGGGAAAGCAGGGAACGAAGTATCTTGACACTAGTATATATATATATATACATATATATATGCTAAATGGCATAACCAAAAAATAAAGTAACAGATTATGGTTTTTTTAATTAACACTTAATTTCTGATATTAAAATCCTAGGGTTAAAACCAGATAAATATTCAGTAGACTCAGGTCACCTGCTACCTCCAATCTCTATATACAAATATTAACAACTCAACGAATTGAATTGAAAAATCAATAAACACATTAACATCCAGACTCATAGCAAATATTTACCACAAATATCCATTATACGTGGACGTTGAACCTACAACCTTTCGCCAAACTAGCCACAGTTAGACAAATGGCTTTTTCGTAATTTTGATAGTATCGCGCCGAGTTGTCACCGTTGTAATAAACTATTATATATAAAATCTTTAGTATGTCACTCTAATATAATATGTATTTACATATTATACTTAAGTAACTTCGAGAACGTCGATCAAGCGAGCGAAGCGATCATTTTTTTGCTTAGAATCATATTGTAAACATATCTAGTGTATAATTACAAAGTGATGTTTTAAAATTGGTTGTTCAATAAACAATGTATTTTTAAAGCTTCTCGCTTTTGTTCTGTATATAGCAGGGTAGGCAGAGGGAACTGCAAGAACCAAGGGAAAACCGCTTTCCACCTTTTTCGCGGTATTGCGTGTTGAGTGACAGAACTCAACGCCGCGCTTTGCCTAGTTTCCAGAGAGAAGAAAATGGAATTAGAAAAATTCATCTTCCCCGAGTGGAAATTGAACCCAGAAATCGTCGCGTTACGTGCAGACGTTGTGCCTTTGCACTACGACGGTCCTCACAAACAATTTAACATACGAAAATTGAAAAATTCCTTACAAAATTAAGTTGCAATACCAACTAAACCACAATTTAGTTAGACCTATTTTATTTCAAACTTTTCTCAATAAATCAAGTTCTTATAAGAAAACATAAGTTCTGACAATTTAAATCTTCCAATACTTTAAGGTTCACTATCTCAAAACGATCTCTTTTGAACTAGTCTAGTTGTCGTTATAAGTCGATATATAATTTGGAGGCCTTTATAATTTGTCATGAGCGGACCCGAGCGACTGTCTGAAAAGGAAAAGACAATGGGTTTGATTCCCAGAACTCTAAAATATATTATGTCATTTTCCCTTTATTTTCCTTTTTTAGTGTTTAAACATAGTGGTAATTAGTTCAACGTTGTCAAAGCTTTTTTTAACGCCTAAACTTTCTCGGTATCGTTAAAATCTATTTTAAACTTGCGTATAGTATTTCTACGCTTGTTAGCTTTTGATGAACCATAAAGCTGGACTCGCTCGTTTACACTGGAGACTGGTGTAAGTTAATGAAGTTTGTGTTTGTTATTTTGACCTTCTACTATAGTGACATGCTATGATGCTAAGATTACAATGGCATGTGTCACAAAGATTGTTCATATACTACCAAAACCCAATGCTTGCAAAATTTAGAACAGAAAGCTTTTTTACATATATTGCAATTTATACTTTTTACGTTACTTAATCTTTATTTTTATGAGTTTTAAACTGTTAATCTACACTGAGAATAGAAAAAATACTTAAAGAGAACATAAAAATTTGATGTAGAACGCATGGCTCAGTGGTGAGAGCGCTTGCACGGGTCGGAAGAGGGCGCGGGTTCGAGTCCCGCTGCGTTAAAATTTTTTTATGATTTCTTTAAGTGTTTCTTTATCTTTTTATTTCATAGAGTACATAAAATTTGGAGCGATAAAAAAGAGGATTTAAAATTTAAGATGATATCTTAAATTATAATACTACTTAATATGTATAATTGGTAAGGACAAAATATATATACATAAATATATATTTTTACCTGTCTTTTTATGTATGCGTCTGTTTGTGTATATTCCACTTCTACTTAAGTCACAAATGTTTAGATTTAAAAGTTATTTGCAGTTTTATATTTTATTAAATATCACTTACCTTCAGTATTGGTATAAAATAATGGACCAAAAGTATAGTTTTGTACATATAGTGTATAAAATGATAATAATTTATGTTGGCAAATATATTCTCTTCCCAGAACAAGCTCTTTCTGTAGTTTTTAGAACAATTATTTTATATGGATTTAAGAATCGAAGTTCTGTATAATTTAAATTATAGAAGGTCAGCGTACAAAATATTTTAAATAATTTACAAAAAGTAATTCAATTAAATTTGCTAATATATTTTTTAATAAGGGTTTTTCTTTTATTTCACTTATTAATTCTTAGTTTTGCAATTCTAAGTAGGAATTACACTATTTACATTCATTGAATGTTTAGTGAATAGCCAATGTCTCGTTTCGTCTTAATGCGGACGAAAAACGAAATAATTAATTTTCCTCAGCTTATGTGGGTAGTTTTTATTCTTTTTGGATAAGTTTCTTTTATATTTGTTCAGTACAAAAATAAATATTGATGGGAATTAATAAGTAACACTTCTACTTTCAACCCCCCGACTGCAGCCCACGCAGAGGCGCAACGTCTGTCTGTAACACGACGATTTCTGGGTTCGATTCCCAGACGAGGAAGATAGATTTTTCTATTTCTATTTTTTTCGGTCTAACTAGGCAAAATCGCGGCGTTGAGTTCCGTCACTCAACACGAAATGCCACGAAAAAGGCGGAGCGCTGGGATCGAGAAAGCAGGGACTAAGCAAAGGAGTGTCTTAACACTAGGTTTATATGGTTCTTGCAGTTCCCTCTGCCTACCCTGCAATATAAGGGACAAAGTTAAAAAAAAAGATAAAAAAAATAATTCTCATTTGATTATAGCTTCAATAAAATAACGAAGGTAATAACGAATAATTATACATAATTCCTCGCTCTGGCTTAAAGAAAAGTGTAGTGGGGAGTTCCGCCCCTCAACACACGATAAGTGGAAAATTGGGTAAAAAGTAGGGATCACAGTGTCTCTCTTGGTGCCCATTACCAAAAAATGCGTCAATCTATTTATCTATTTAATTTTAAATTCCTAAAATGACTAAAATTTGAATAAAAGTTCATATATATATGAAATACAAATAATTAACAATATTACTTACCGAAGTGTCTTCGAATATCTTGTGGTAGTTGGGCACACAGAAGGGCGGCGCCGCAGAAAGCTTACGGATCATTTGACACAATTCCCTTGAACAAAGAGACATTAAAAAATTAAAAATAAAAAACATCAACTTCTGCTATAAGCAGCGTTGAGGGCAGTCATTTTTTTTAGTCAGTCATCTAAGACAATATGCAACGTCTTTAAAATCGGGAGAAAGTGGGGAAAGTAATGTCTTAACACTAGGTATTATGATACCTGTAATAAATTGTAATAAATTATAAGATAGTAAGGTAGTAATTTTCTAGGTATGGTAATACATGATCAGAGAGACCTACAACCTAGTTCCATAACTTAACTGCTATGCATAAAAAGTGAAACTGAAGCTTTGCGCTTTTTTCTCTTGAAGAAGTCATTCAGAGAGAACTTATAACTAAAGCAATCTTTGATTTTCATCATAAAATATGGGTAAAAGAATTGAAAAAAGAAACTTTTCATGAAGGATATAACGATTTGAACACATTGGGATTTAAACCCGCGCCTCTTGCAAATCGTCCAAGTTCTCATCGTGGCTGTTGTTCTTTGTAATAATCTTTGACAGAGATGCTAACAACGAAATAAAATGTATAAAGCATATAAGAATTTCAACGAGGCGTGATGAAGAACGTATAGCTCAGTGGTCAGAGCGCTTGCAAGGTTTTAAAGAGACGCGAGTTCAAATTCCGCTGCGTTCAAATTTTTATACGTTTTATTTAAGTATTTTTTCTATTTTCTGTGTGAATAGACACTTTAAAAATCATAAAAATAAAAACAACATTTTTTAAAATACAAAGATTGTCTTTAACTTTAAAAAATTACACAAACAAATATAAATTGTTACAATTTCATTCTAATAAAATATATTGTAAGAATACCACGAATGTGAGTTGAAACTGAAAAAAGAACTCATTTTATTTACATTAACACAACTAAGGAAGCACTACTGCACTTCAGAGGAAACAGACAAAAGGGATGGCGCAAATTTTTATTTACTTTGCTTTTAAAATATTTATATTTATTGTATTCTTTTAAAAAGTGTATCTTTTAATAAGTGTAAGTGTGTAAGTGTATATGTGAGACATTTATTAAAAAAACGTCACTAGTGTCACAAAACTGCCTTCTTAATTTTTTTAACGAATTTTAGAGTTGTGAATCGTAGCGAAAGTATACGCTGCAAATTTATTGCTTTAAATGAAAATCGAATTTACAATAATTGAAACTACATTACACGTATTTGATTTTAAGTTTAACGTTTATTCTATATAAAATTTTTTTATAACTTCACGCTTTTATTGCAGGATAAGCAGAAGGAACTGCAGGAACTGTGGAATCTAGTATTAAGACACTCCGTTGCTTAGTCCCTGCTTTCTCCGTCCCCGCTTTCTGCTTTTTTTCGAGGCATTGCGAAGAAAATTGAAAAAGAAAAATCCATCATCCCGAGTGGGAATCGAACCCTCAAACCGTCGTGTTTACAGGCAGACGCTTCCGCCTCTGCGCCACGACGGTCCTCAAAATTGTTAAGAATCCTATAAAATGTTAAGAAGAGAAAAAATCGTATAAAATTACCTTTTGCTTTTCTCAATTATGAAACAATTGATTATTGAATAACAAAACATATTTTTTGAAATATACATTGAAAAAATTTTTATTATGATAACTTCCTTTACTATTATTACTATATATTAAGAAAATTATGTTTTATATAAAATTTATACTTACGGGTACTGTGGGTTGGTGGGATGTGACGGCGTCAATTTCAATACCGCTCGAAATGCCAGAACATCACTGCTACTGTTCTGTATAAGATGATCTGCGAACAAGGTGACAAATATATTTTTTCCGTGGTAAATTTTTTACTTAATTGATATTTTATTATTTATTTTGGAAGGTAATATATAAGTAAATCTTCTGAGAAAATTTGAACCATCTACTTGTTATCGTTTTAATATTGGGCAAAAAAAAATAAAAAAAGTAATTATTGTATGAGGACTCCTTAATGGACGAAACGGAAATACATCATTTGCAAAACTTCAGCTTGCTAATTATCACGATTTATGACATATAGCCTGGAAAAATATAGACAGAGGCCTAGTAATAAGATCCTGTTTTACCCTTTGGGTACGTAACCATAAAAAGAAGAAAAAGCATTTACTTTAAAACTGATACATGAAAATAGTTACTTTTTCTATAGCACGCACAAATGCATTTCTGAACCCACAATAATTTCACAATATGGCTAAATGATGACTTTCACTAAGAGCCAAAAATATGACAGGATGTGACAATGGATTTGTCAAAGGGATCCATGAGCTTTGTAATAGACGTGTGCCAAAAAACTTAAAAGCTCCACTATCCAATGACCACCTATTGTTGGATTTTTTCCAATTATGAATGTAGTCATAATTAAAAAGCTCGCTATCTCATGACAGACAACGAAGCTTTTTGTCTTAATTAATATTATTATTATTTATCTATGTGTTAATTAATACTATTATTATTATTTATCTATGTGTTGTCTCGTATATTTCATTGTTTGTATTAATATTCATTTTGAATTATATTAATAAGCTTTAATTTTCTTTCAATTTAATTTCTAATATTGATATGAACTATAAAGCGGAAGTAGAGCGTGAAACTGTAATGAAGGCGGATTATAGTCTTTGAAGTGCAGCCTATTTTTAAGGAAGTTTCCTTATAAAAACAAAAAAGACAATACTATTACAATAATTTTATTCATAATTTAGTAAGAAAAAAATATATTATTTACATTTCTATCATTTCTTATAACCAACTTTAAACGTAAAACGTTGAAATATTTTGGTAAGTTATAAATGACATGTAAATGGTAAACGATGAGACTTAATCTGAACTCAGCTTACAATTTCGTCAATGATATTAAAATCCTGCTGTGCTTTTGTTTCTGCGAAAACATAGCTATCTTAATAATAGAATCTCTACATATTATAAATTTGAACTTACATTCATTAAATGACTCTCCAAGTGCTCTGACAAACGCTGGACGAAAGCTCTACGGCTCTACTTTTCTTGAAAGTATATGTAAGGGCCTTGAAAATCTGATGATTTATACTTAAAGTTAACATGATATAGTAATAAAATTATTTATAAAGCTCTTTATTAATTAATTTATTTCTATCAAAATAAGTAACAAGAATATATGAACACCAATAAGTCTTTTGTAGCGCAGTCGGATCCAGTCATTCGAAAGCGACTCTGGGAATAAATTTAACTATATGTTGCTCAACAATCATTTCATCATTCAAATCAAAACAACTGGTGAGGATATTATCCCGGGAGCTAATCGCGATATGACCACTATTGAAATCGATAAGATTTTACGTGACCGGATTTTTTTTCTTAGGTAATATCTAAATAGCTAAGTAGGTAGCTGTATACGTCTTATTTACGTTACAGCTGCAACATATTTACTAAGCATAATTTATACTAGCCTTACAATGTCACAAAGTAATTTCTCTCTTATAGCCTTTCTCTGTATGCTAAATTAACAGAGTACCGCATTTTATGACATTTGATATATGTAGTAACTTATCACGCATCAATCTAGTTTAAAACTTTCACGTAACTCTCGTAACACTAAACTAACGTTGAATTTATGCTTGAAATTGTACTTTATCGTTTGGTTTTCAAAATTAAATTTTATGTTAATAATTAAATTGCTTGTTTTTGACTATTAAATATGAAATATTCTATGAAAATTTGTGCCTTAACTATTTTCGTAGCCGTTTCGTAGTATTCTCGTAGCATTTCGTAGAAGTAGTAAAACAATTCATAATAAAATAATAAAGTGTAACGTGATCCCTCGTTTAACAAATTATATAGAATGTAAGTCGGCTGATGAAATTTAATTTGTTAGCATAATCTTAGATAAAGTCTGATTTAAGTGTCAAGAATATTATTTCTATGTAGCGACGTATTCATATTGAGAGAATTCAAGTTACATGTAATTAATTAACTACTATTTGGTATTAAAAAAATGGTGTTTTCACTGGAAATTATGTAACACGAGCAATTTTTAATGGCATTTTTGGATTATAGCTGCTATAATAACTGCGATATTAATAATATTAATTTACTAAATTTAAAACTATTGCGCCAGTTAAGAACAGTATTTTAATACGCTATAAATTATCATATATAAAGTTGACTATATGCAATCTATAAAGTGCCCTCTACGTGTGATTTAAATAGGTTAATTTGCTATATATTTTATATAAGCGAATCGTTTCACCATCGCCTGTTTAAATAAACTATAAGAAATGAAAGTTTAAATTTACGACATTATTTTGCCATTCATCAATTTTCTTGGTTTTACATCTTTTCAAAACATTCAGTTTATTTTTAAAATCATATCGTATATACTATGTATGTATATGTTTGCATGAAAAATACATAAATTAAAATGATCATTTTATATACAATATATGTTACTGAACATACTATCTGTAAGCAATTTCTTTTTCTGTTTTATTCTATAACTTTTTTGCAATACGTATTTATTTACAAAATCAATTTTTTTTCTAGTTGAAAAATTTCCAACATTGATTCTGGGCAAAACTTTTTAGATTATATAACAATAATAACGAAAAATATACGACATATAAACCGACATATACATTTTTATATACATTTGTACATTTTTACCTTTTTAAATTTTAATATCTTCAATGGAGCACATTGACTTTCCTATACTTTACTAATACGACAGCTTTGCCTATGGAATTTAGAGTTATTCTAAGTTATATATTGGCACTATGATGTCAAAATTTTCACTAATATAGTAAATGTACTTATAACATATTAAAAAAGTCTCTAGAGATATAGGTGGCATCGCAAATATTTTTGAAAGACAAAGTTGGCATGAGAGAGTTTTTAAATTAATACTAAAAATTGGTTCTAAAAATGATAAGGTTGAAAGTTGTTCCATAAGATGCTTGTGAAGTAATTATACAAAATGGATTTTTTTTCACACGTCTCACTTGTATTATTTCGGGATAAAAATCTTTCTCAAGATTCTATTTATCTTTGTACCAAAATTAATCAAAATCGGTTCAGCACCTTGAAAACGTCGAAGGACATTGTCTGACTGTTAACACGTCACAGCAATCATATTTTTATACCTTAGCTTTGGTATAATAAAGTGCAGCGTTGAGTTCCGCCACACAATGTGTAATATTTCGTTATCAAGAGTGCTCATAGTAAAATTAAGTGTAAAACTATTTTCTAACTTATATATACATACAATATATTAGTAGTATCAATAGTATTTTTATACAAAAGACTTTCTAACGCATATATATGAAAAAATTGGCTTTCAATCAATTTTTCAGTATGCACATCAACTGTTGAGAAACAAAAATTTATAAATAATATATCATGTATTCTGTTTGAATATGATTCTACAAAAAGAATAAATAACAAAGTATATATAGGTCGTTAAAATTGTAGTCCATACGAGAGATCCATTGTAGATACTCATAAATATTCATGGCGTAAATAAATTTCTAAACAATGTGTTTGTTTATTGATAGTTCATTCTATTGGAGTTATCTTTTTGGTAATTAAGATTAATTGTTTTAAATATCATTGTAATTATTAGGATATATTTTATAGATTAAATATAATGTTTATAATTCTTAGTAGGTTATTTTTTTCCCTATACAGAAAGTATGATATTTTTTGCCATTTTTTTTTAAAATCATCATCATCATTATCTATATGCCGATTATAGCTGGGTAGGCACTTACTGTTAATACAGTCCGATTTTCGGCTTCCGCCTTTCGAAATCTTATGTGTTAAGTTACACTGTGTAACCGCTTATTTTACCTTGTTATTAGAGTGAGAAACTTTGTAATAATTCCATTAACCTCGAATCAGAATCGCTGCCTGCCTCGCTTTGCCTCTATGGCGTCACGATAAAAATACTGATGCTACAAAGCCAATATATTTACAGGATTGATTAATCAAGATTTATTGGAGTAATTAATAAATCAACTTTTTTAACCCTGACCGATACTAATTTAATTTCGTAGCACATGTCTTGTCGAGCTAATTAATATTGAATTAATTGTGTTGATATAAGGGAAACCAATTTTTAGAAACAGCAAAAAAGGGCAAAACGTTCGCATCATCGTAATACCTATACCTTCGTAATAATGTTAGAATAAGATAATGTTCAAATATGACGAGATTATGTTCTATTTTTCCATACATTCCTTGAAAACTTCATATTGAAATGATATGTATAATTCGTAAATTAAGTCTCCCATATATTCACTTTGAGAACAGTGGATTTTAAATTTAGCAATATTTGTATAAAACATAAAGAATTGAACGCAGTGGAATTTTCGATCCTTAATGTGGACCAACATATAAGAAAATTAATCATAAAAATACATATAAAATTTGTATGCAGCTTAATTTGCTCTCTTCGGTTCAAATTAACCTGCATTTAAATTACAATATATTTTCTTTATACATTTAAATATTATTTTCAGATTTTTTCTAATACATATTTACTTGTCCAACAAACACACGCAGCTGTCGTCTAGCTAATTCTTATATAGGAGTCTAATAAAACGGTTTCCACTTTTTATATTATGGCTGATTTTCGGTCACAAAAATATTAAAATGTTTTCCACGAAGAAAGTTAATTGTAATTAAAATAGTAAAAGTTCTATAATTAGCTAGTTAACAATTAATTATTGCTCAGTTACTAGTAATCTTATAAAATTATAAATTTTATTAAAGGTAACCCAATGGGAATTTGAACCTACGACCGACGTTACATTTCGTTGCGTGCAATCGTTGTACTAAATATTTATTTTGTTTGGTATTAAAAAGCATAAATTTTATTTCACTTTGCTTTTTACAATTGATATGAATTAAAAGTTAAGATCAGTTCATTAGAGCGTGGAACTTTACTTGAATATAGGTGGATTTTTACTGTTATAATATATTTAGGAAAGTCTTCATAAAAGCAGAGAGGATAATTTTATTAATTAATTTACATTAAAAAATTTAAAAAAATATATTATTTTTGTTTCTTTCGTTTCTTATAAGCAACCTGACGCTCTAATTTCACAATATTTAGAAATATTTTCTTATAATATGAAAAATATAAATCATTTATACTTCGGAGATGTTGTTCAGTTACTTGTAAATGACACGTAAAAACTATAATCTTTAATATATAATCAGATTAGTTTTTAAACAGTGTTTCGCATGAACGCATTCGCATGATGATGATGAGTTCATTCAAACGAAATTTAAGCTTCTATATTAGAAATTCAGATAATCTGGATTCATATTCTAGACTAGATTTGAATAAAGTAACACAAAATCAATTTAAAATATAACACAAAATCAAATTATGTATAAACTGAAATGATCAAACTATGTTCCAAACGTAATTCAAAATATAATATATTTCTTTAAATATCACAAAATAAACTTTCAATACCATTGGCGTTAATCGATGGTATAAAGGGACAATAATATGATGACCAATGAAAATAGATCTTCATTTTTGCATGTTTTAAAGTTACTTACTTTACTTTGTTTTAAACAAATTTTCTCATATAGTGAGTATCATAATATATAACAACATATACTATTTATTTATATTTTTGTTTGTATTTTCAATATAAATATTTGTTACAGTGAGATGAAATATTAATAATTTATTAGTTTATATTGTGTAAATGTAAAAACACCGATTCGCATAATGTAGCTATAAATACTATTGAAATCGACAATGATGTAAACACATCATCGATGAGGATTTTAATTGATTGTGATTATTAAGCCTTTTTTTTAATTCAATACGCCTTGCCTTCAACCAATATTTTTACCTAAATAGCAGGTGAACATGGGTAGCTGTATGTCTTAATTGTGTCACAGCTGCAACAAATTTACGAAAGTTATTTATACTAGCCTTTACAATGTCATAAAGTGTTTACTCTATAGCCTTCCTCTGTATGCTAAATTAATACAGTGCTGCATTTTGTGACATTAGGTATATGTAGTAACTTATCAGTGATAATCGAGTTAAAAACTTTCACGTAACACTCGTAGCACTAAAACTAATGCTAAATTTAAGCTTCATGTTTTACTCTATCGTTTAGTCCAAAATTAAATTTATATGTTACTAATCAAATATCCTTGTTTGTTTTTGACTAATATATATGAAATTCTCTATGAAAATTTCTGCCTAACATCACTATTTTTGTAGCCATAACGTAGTAATCTCGTAGCAGATACGTAGTATTCTCGTAGCACTGCGTAATTGTATCAAAACAATTAATTATAAGAGGAACGTGATCTATTATGTAGCATATTATAAATAAGTCGGCCAATTTTCTAAATTTTATTTGCATAACTATATTTGAAATGTGATCTAAGTGTCAAGAATAATATTTCTGTTAATCTTGAGATTCATATAAATTCGTTTACCATTTTTTGGTATTAAAACAAAGATTGCGTCACAATCTTTGCTATTGTGTAATATATTATTTTTTTATTATTATATTTATGGTGCCTTTTGTATTAAGCTTAGAACTGATGGTTGCAGTAGGATAGTTTTTTTTCTTTTCACAGTTTCACGCTTTATCCTGCACATGGCAGGGTAGGCAGGGGGAACCGCAGGAGCCATAGAAACCAATGGAAACATTGGAACTATAGGAACTATAGGAACCATAGGAATCATAGAAATCTTAGGAACCAAGGGATCCATAGGAACCATAAGAACCATAGTGTAAATATACTACGTTCCCTGCTTTCTGCCTTATTCTAGGCGTTCCGTGATTAGATGGATTAGAAATGGGCGTGAATATGATTATCATTCTAACTATTATTTCGTGCTGTGGCGGCCATCGCAGGGGGTATTAGTGAGTACAATCTCACATAATCCGGCCTCCCCCCCAGGAGTCGGGTATCTATGAAGATTTCCCCCTGCGTTAACAAAAAAAAAAGGCCCTGGTAACAAAGCGTTGCGTTGAATTCCATCACTCAACTTGCCATATCTCGCATGCAGGAAGAGTACCTCGTAATTTAATTATTTTTGCCCACTCTGGAGGATAAATATTCGGGATAAAAAGCGGAGTTAGAGCAGTATAAAGTGTAATAACTGTTATATATTAGTTTCCAACATATATAAATAGCTTACATATCCAATATTAAATGTAGATACTAAAACGTTTTCTGTAACTAACACATACAAAGAAAATGACTTTCTACCAATTATTCGGCATGGATATCAAATTTGGAGAAACGAAAGATTTAAAAAGAATATATCGTGTATTTTGAATGAACACGACTCTTCAAAAAGAAAAAAATAGCAAAATCTATATGGGTCGTTGAATTTTTACTCCATACTAGTAATCCATTTTAGGTTTTCATAAATATTCATGGCAAAGAACTTACTAAATAATATGTTTTCTGATATTTTGTTTGGTAATCAAGTTTAAGTTTTTTGAAATCCTTTTTAAGTATATAGCTGTTTTTTTTACAGATTATTTTTGTTATTTTTGCAAAATTGTATGTCGATCGTGGCGCAGAGACGGAGCATCTGCCTGTGGACGCAACGGTTGGTGAGTTTTATTTTTCCATTCTCTTCGCTCTGGCAACCAGCTCTTAATCCTGATCGACACTAATTTAATTTATTAGCACATGTCTTGATAATGTAATTAATATTACGAAAAATTAATAAAAAAAGTATCAAAAAATGTTATTACTTTGATATCAACGTATATATGTATGTTGTTTGAAATAGATAACATTAGAGTATAACGACCCAAGCACATGTGTTAAATTTTGAAATTGTACGTACGTTTGTTTCATATCTTACTCGATTTTTATTGAAAAGACAATTTTTGATTTAAATCACCAATATTTAACATTCATCACATTTGTTTTAATAAAATCCTATAAAATATTTAACCAGTATTATTCTCAGTTATTGCATTTAAAGCAGTACACATTTTCTTTAGGAATATATATTTTTTTCAGTTTTTCTAGATCAATAAATTTAATAAAAGAGTTTCAAATTCACTATATGACATAAATTACTGGAGTAATTGCTAAAAAGTCATATTTGAATTTTTTTTCAATATGTGTTTAGTGTTTAATAATATATTTACAAATGAGAAGAAACAACTTAGCGTTGCATAGATACACCGTGCGGGTGCCGGGCCCATCGTGTTGTAGGAAGAGGAGCTCCAAGCAGTGGGACTTGCGACCCAAGTGTAGGTTTAAAAGACCCCTTTAAAATGCATTAACGCTCACCTTCACTGTCCGAGCTCCTCCCACTACCTAACTAAATATTGAATGATTCTACCAAAGCCGCCTTCGAAGTGCGTTCTAGAAATGAATTTGTGATAGTTCTAGACAGGCCGAGATGTTTTAGTAAACTACAGAGAGATTTCGCTGTTATATCTCTTGTTCCTACTTCAACCGCATATAAGCTAGCTCTAAACCTATTCCTAGTCAGTTCATTTATAAGATCGAAATACTCATTGAGTTTAGGGTGATGACTTTTCGGGAGATTTGTTTCCCAAGGAACTGTAAGTTTTAACAATACTACGCGTTTTAGGCTTCGACAATAAAGAAAAATATCCGGTCAGGATAACGAAACACAAATATCCTCAGGGATTCTATACTGGATCTAAATAACCCGATGGGAAACGTATTATATGGGTACTTCTTTATTGCGATAACGTGCGTTTTTGCGTATTTAACAAAGAACTTTTATTACGTTAACGTGCGTTTTTGCGTATTTAACAAAGAACTTTTATTTAACAAATAAAGAAGAACATTTTATCTAAACAACTCCCTACAAAAAAATACTCTTATTATATTTTTTATTGCTTTACGCTTTATCGTGCTCATTGGCAGGTAAGGCAGAAGGAACCGCAGGAATATTGGGAACCCAGAGTTAAGACACTTCATTTCTCACTTTTCGTGGCATTGCTTATTGAGTAGTGGAACTTAAGGCAGCGTTTTGCCTATTTACCAGAAAATATCCATCTTTCCCAAGTGAGAATCGAACCCACTAACCGTCGTGTTTACAGGCAGACGCTACGCTTGTGCGTCACAACGGTCATCGACGGTCTATTAAATCTTTATAAAATAGAGTTCAGTCTTGTGAAACATACTATATATGTACAAATCTATTCCAGCAAAAAAGTAAGGCCTCATTAACCGAGCAATGGGTTGGAACGTGATTTATATAGTACTCATATAAATTACGTTCCATTTACTAACTACATATTTGTATTAAACTACAGATTGCTACGAACATGCTACGAAATGGCTACGACATTAAATATATAACAAAAAAACTACGTACTAATTCTCACTGTCTATCATAAAATAGCTTTATTTCTTAACTTTTTTTTAAAATGACGTTTAAATTCTATAATTATTTTTTGCTTTACAAAATCTAACGATTTTGGATGATCACATGATCATATATTTGTAGGTCAATGCCATATAGTGTTTCAAGGATTTCCTGGTGTAAAAAAACAGGGCCCTTAAAGAATCACTTTGTTATTTTATGTCCGTCTGTTCTTTTATAGGTCAAGACTATTATTATAAAAAAAAATTCGTTTAATTCATGGATTTGCTCCATGGTGAAACCTCTAAATTTATGACACCTCTACGCTTATCTGAAACCTCTAAGCTTATCTGGTGCTATTAAAGAGTGTAATTGAATAAGCAATACTATAATAATTTGTTTAGTCATACTTTCTTCGTTCTTTCTTTCTGGTAAACTAGGCAAAGCGGCGTTTCCGCCACTCAACACGCAATGCCTCGAAAAAGGCGGAAAGTGGGGACAGAGAAAGCAGGAACTAAGCAACGGAGTGTCTTAACACTACGTTCCCACGGTCCCTACAATTTCCTCTGCCTCACTTTGTTATTTTATGTGCCGTGCCATGTGCGGGATAAAGCGTGAAGCTAAAAAAAAGCAGAAACTATATCAGAAACAGGAACGAAATTTAAATTATTGACATAATACTAACATATACGAATAACATATATTGCTGCTATTTTAAATCTTGTTAAGGATATAAAGGCTAATCAACTATTCATTCTGAGATCAGTAAGTGGAGCAAAGTAAATATATACTTTCTTTATTTATTTTCTAGTGTCACACTGCATTCTGCATGTACCAGTTTTAGTGGCGGTAGGAAGCTAATATATAAGTATGTGTAATATGTATGTGTGTGTAAATATTATACACACATATATTCATACAAAATAAATTACACAATACACATCCACACACACACACTCACACTCACACACTCACACACACTCACACTCACACACACACAAAATTGCAAATGTACTATTTGTGTCTAAGTATCCATGAAGTACAAACAATTTATAGCGATTTATATAGAGTATAACTAAATAAATTATTACTTGCTTTTTCAATTACGTATATTTATTGAAATCTTATGATTTTTACATGATTTTTCTAATTAATATAACTATTACAAATTTCAATATCTCATTTAAGTATTTATACATAAATCGTTTTATGTAATTAATTTTCACAAAGGATTTTCTTGTAGTCCTGCTGATAAATGATAAATAATACGCCCTTTTACATCTTCAACTAATGAAATGTCAACCGCCATGAATAAAGCTCATTTTGTGTTAAGCTTACGGCCCACTTCCGATATCACCCGCTTAGTTTACATAAATATAATATATTATGTTTATATATAGGCAGATTACATCGCAGAGACTATAGGAATCTAGTGTTAAAACACTCCATTACCTATTTTCTGCCTTTTAATTAAGTGTGTGTTGAGCGGAACTCAACGCCGCTTGCCTAGTTGACAGAGCAAAGTAAATGAAAGTAAAAAAAACCATCCTCCCTGAATGGGAATTAAACCCACAAGTGGTCGCAGTTTACATGCATAATAATAATTCCCAAACGGGAAAAAAATTATACTTTCAACAATAATATTCACATTCCTTTCTAAATATGTAGAATTAGTTAAGATAATAAGATCTTTGATTTTCTTGATTTTGGTGATTTATTTTGGACTAGGTGTTTGGCACTAGGCGCTCTAATATCTCCTGAGAACGTCCCGTGGAGGTGTGTCATGCTAGATGACTTCCTTATTAACCTAATAAGCTATACAATGTCGTACAATCGGCGGGTGGGGGCTCTATTCTCAGTGAGGATGAATTATGTCATTTTCTTTGCTCAGCTCTGGTATCAAGATAAACAAGGCGTTGAGTTCCGCCACTTCACACACAAGATTGGGCGAAAAGTGAGCAACGGATTATTTTAACACTCTTTCTATCCTATTAGAGCCCTAGCCTAGTTGTTTCTATAAAATATATTTGAAACTTAATATTTTAAACAATTTCCATACACACCTGCATGAGTAATAGCTGCGTCGTTAGGATCATATATTTCATCATCAATAGCGACAACGGCATATTCACCCGCACTCAATAGTCCACGCCTTTGCAGCACGTTCACGAAGTCGACCAGTGCTATATGCTCGCCAAGAAACACGTACACTGTGAAGAAATAAGATCCTTTTGAGTTTACTCAATGCGCAATGCCTAGAAAAAGACGTAAAGCAGGGAACGAAGTGTCTTAAAAACAAACGAAGTATCTCCTAGTGTAGGTTCCCTTGGTCCTTGTGGTTCCCCCGCTTACCCTGCCATGTGCGGGATAAAGCGTAAAGTTATAAAAAAATTAAATTAAATTTTGGATTTTAGTAGTTAAATATTTTAGAGCTGCATAGATAGGGAATATAGCAGCTTTGACTGCTGTCTCGCAGCAGGATTGACAGGAGTAAACCTTTGTTAGGGTACACTGTTCCCAAATTTCTGCTTTGTACAAAGCATTGCATGTTGTACATAAGTTACCTCTAAAATTTCTCCAACAGAGTGAAATGTAAGAACAATTTTTTATGTTTATCGTTTATTTTATATAGAACATGCATATATAAAATTACTATTAAAATTAACAATTCATATTTAATTCCTAATCGACGTTCTTCCACTGAACCATAACGGTGTTGTTACGTAGTCGATGACATTCCATTAACTAAGAGCAAATGCGCTCCATTTATTTTTGCTTTCAATTACTTTTATGTCAAAAGTTATCGTACCCAATTATATATAGTTAGAAAACTTTTTTAAAAAGAGATGTATGTAGTTTTAGATGTAAAATACTAAAAAGGCGATGAAATTATGTCAATCGGGACTGTTGCAAGGTCAGTATTACTCTTAATGTTTGTTATTAAGTGAGTTTTGGCATTTACTATTTTAATTACGTTAACTACGTAATAAACTTTGCCCAAATGCACTCGAAATGGTCTTTTTAACAACTTCCGATTTCCAAAAAATTTTATAAATTTAAATTTTTTAAACTATACTATATATTGTCATAGTATTTTTCAAACTTGAAATACTTAGCTCTAGCCGAAATTACACATATATATAAATAAATATATATATATGTGTGTGTGTGTGTTTGCGTGTGTGTACTTGTTCAAATCTAAATATGTCAACTACATGGTGTATAGAAATCGCTTGAAGAAATATTTTCAAGAAAAATGCGGTCATCGACTCTTATATATTTCTAATTTATTCATGTTGTTATAAGTATTTACGTCATCTCAGCTGTTTTGTTCATACTATAAAATGCAAATGCATTAAATTATAATAATAAAACTGAGTAAAATTGTCACGCGGAGAGAATGAATTATTTTAATTTTTTTCGCTCTAATAACTGGGTAAAGCGCGGCGTTGAATTACGCCAATCAACACACAACCTTGGCTACTACTAATAGCTAAATTAAAAAATTTAAATTATTTTATCCAAGAATTTATAATTAATCTTTCGAGAACGAGAGAACCGTCGTGGCTCAGACGCGCAACGTCTACCTGTAACACGACGGTTTCTGGGTTCGATTCCCACTCGAAGAAGATACATTTTTCTATTTCCATTTTCTTCGCTCTGGCAACTAGGCAAAGCGCGGCGTTGAGTTCCGCCACTTGACACGCAATGTCTTGGAAAAGGCGGAAAGCAGGGACGTTGAAAATCAGAGACTAAGCAACGGAGTGTCTTAACACTAGGTTCATATAGTTCCTGCAGTTCTCTCTGCCTACCTTGCCATGTGCGGGATAAAGCGCGAAGCTAACAAAAAAAAGTAATAAAAAAAACACAAAAAATTAATCCTTCTAGCTGACCTAATTTAAGCTCTAAACTTTTTTTATGGCACAAATATTTTCATTTGTGCCGCTTTGTCGTGAAATATTATAAAAGCTTTATCCATACTATAAGAGAGGAGTCATCTCTTGTAATTGAATTTACTCTACCGTGAAATAGTATAATATATAAACTATCATTTAGTTTACTTTTTAGTAATTTATGTTTATCTTGCCTAATAAAGAGTTTAATTTTATAATGCGACCTCTGCCATATACTTCTTTTTAATTTAAAAATGAATTTGTACCTTTGTCTATGAGCATCATAGTTATGTGGTAGTATTTTTTGTTTCAGTTTAACGTTTAATCCCGCATAGAAAGATTAACAGAAAGAATCGTAGGCTGAAAAGACTAGTTAATACCTAGACCTAGACCTATCGAGATATTGCTTATTGAGTAGCGGAACTGAACTCCACCGTTTTTTTTAGAGTTCCGTAACTTAATAAGTAGATGTTTTCTCTCTATATTTAATAATAGGTACTGTTAAAAATCTGAACTGCATTAAGATTTTCACACAAAAATAACGAACACAAAAATAAAGAATTTAATAATAACGAATTTTGAATTTTCCCCATACCTGAAAAAGAAATTCAAATCATATAATTCATTACAAACTTATACTGCATTTCATTACCTACAATTAGGGAATAAGGTACGGAACACTTGGCGCGCGAGTACAGCTCGTACTTGACCGATTTTTCCATACTTCATAAATCGTTAACTACAACATAACTTTCATTCAAATAACTAAAATTCCGTACTATTTTTTAATTTTTTTTTAAATTAGCCTAAGTACATATCGCAAATATCGTTATCCTATCAACTAGAGAAGAAAACTAACTAAGCAAAAAACTATTTCGAATACAATAATTTCTTTGTTATATTACGCCGCCATCAGAACTGACCCTCTGTACTATGACGTCACAAGCTATGTGTAAATGAACCCTATTCAGTTAGATGACAACACATGATTCAGTTACGACTACCTAGAAGGCAATTTGTCCTAGTAGGTGACTGTTGTTAAGGCTCTTTTCATAGAAATAGTTGTGTCTAAATTATTTAAATTTATCCATTTATTGTCTAGCCCGGCGCTGAAAATCATATAATATTTTACGTATACGAATAGTATCTTGAATATTGGATGAAAAAATGGGAAACAGTGTGTCTTTACATTAGGTTCCTACAGCTATGCAGGTATTCTCAACTTAATAATATATAACACTACATTAAATTCAGAAAGCGGAGAATGTAGTATATTAATACTATTTTCTCACTGCTTGTGATTGTGATTACACCTGTAGTTAAAAGCGCGGGCCCGGAGAAATTACGATTATATATGGATAAAGACATTCCAACATTGTGTATTAATAATAGTTCGAAATAAATTTCTGGAAATTATCCAAAAGAATGAACATTACACGTGACAGCGTTACAAAGAAATAAACTGAAAGGATTTTATTCCTTTTATATTATTTTGTAAAGCTTCATAAAGTTTATTTTATAATAAAGCTTTTGAAAATTATTCCTCGATTAATTGAAATTCAAAATAGTGCTAGTAATTTTTATGGTGCACGCTCATAGGCATCGCATGCATCAGACATGATCGTTTAGTTTCTGTATATAAGTTTTGTACACATTTTGTATAGGAATAAAGTTAAATAATTTAGTATATTATTATATCAGTGTCGTATATATTCTATATATTTAACATCAATACACCTACAGTACTGTACTGTATTTACTTTACACAACAGTTATAAATATAATATTAATTATAAAGAGTATATAAGAAAATATAAGAAAATAAAATAATTATAAAGTTAAAACTGTAAATGCTGTTGTATTAAATTTTTAATTAAAAATAAACGTTCCATAACCTCGGCAAGGTTACGGAGGTTTTTACTTAAAATAAAATGAAATAGGATTTTACTAAAGGATACCACCCAGTAGTAGCAATAATAAAGAATTCATTGTGGCAAAGATAATAAAACCCTATTAAAAGGGATGGAAAGAAAATGAGAAATAATTTAAAGGTATTACTAGACCTATTAAGTACAATCGGAATCTGTCATAATCCGATTCACGTGGCCGTTACTTAAGCTATCGGACACCGGATATCCCAGATTAATTTTCCAACAAATAATATATTTTTATTAAAAAACAATACGTGAGGACAGTTGTGGATCAGAGGTGTAACGTTTACCTGTAAACGTCACGGTTTTTGGGTTCGATTCCCACTCGAATAAGATAGATTTTTCTTTTTTCATTTTCTTCGCTCTGGAAACTGTGCAAAGTGAATTCCGCCACTCAACACGTAATGTTTCGAAAAAGGCGGAAAGGCGGAGGCAAGGACGGAGAAAGCAGGGACTATAGCAACGGAGTGTCTTAATACTAGCTTGCTATGGTTCCTGCGGTTCCCTCTGCCTACTCTACCTTATGCTGGATAAAGCGTGAAGACTTATGTCGTCTCTCTTCTATCAAAAAGAACAAGAACAAGACACGGAAAACTAAATGAGGCATATTCGGAGGTAAATTAATTTATGGCTCTTTGACATACATTAATTTACCTCTGAATATGCCCCATTTGCACTTAAGTTGAAAGACGTTATTTGTATTATATACTTATAAGTTTATTAGCTTGAAATCGTAAAGCTAATAAAATGGATCCAAGGCTATCACATTGATAATATAATTATGGAAATAGGGTCTAGTCTATTATATACACTTATGTATATATATAAATTATAAATTCTGTATTTCCTTACGCTTCATCCCGCACATAGCAGGGTAGGCAGAGGGAACCACAGGAACCGTAGCAACCTAGTGTTAGGACACTCCGTTCCCCGCTTTCCGCTTTTTTACACGAGGCATTGCGTGTTAAGTGGCGCAATTAGTTGAAAAGCGAAAAGAATAGAAATGAAAAAATCCATCTTCCCAGAACGGGAATCGATCTCACAGACCGTCGCGTTTACAGGCAGACGCCTCTGCGCCAGGACGAAAAACAAAAAAAAATAAAAAATCTGTAATTAACGCGCTGCATACTCTTTGGCTTGGCATTGGGTCGATGCGCATGTGCACTCGATTTCATTAGCTTAACACTTTTAAGGATTTTTGAGGCTGACAAAAAGAGCGCGAAACGTCAAGTGTCAAATACTATACAAGTATACTTAATTGTAAGTTAGGTTTTTTTTTATAGTATAGGTGGCAAACGAGCAGACAGATCACCTGATGGTAAGTGAATACTGCCGCCCATGGACATTTGCATCACCAGAGGTGCTACAAAATGCGTTGCCGGTATGTACTAAAATATAAATAAACTTTTAATATTTAAAAATGTTATCCGATGTGCGTATGTTTTTCCGTTTGTCCGGGTTAATCTCCACCTTTATTGGATAAATAACTGGAAGATAGAGGAGATTACTTTATATCCCTAAATTCCTATGGGATCGGGATTTATGCGCAACGAACCCTATTTATCAAGCGCTAATTACTTCCGCCCTTACTATATATATACTATCATTCATATTTATGGATATTTAAATTTTATAAAACGTTTTCGCTAAAGGATTTTCATAGATTTAACTATTCATAACAAAAGAAAGTGTGTATGAGAGATAATAGTATATGTGTATAAGTAATCCAGCGTATTTTAAAGCATTTAATAACGGTTTTCCATGACATATTAAATTTTATTATGAGATAATACAGGATTATCCCTATACAATACATATAATATACACAAAGAGTTCCCAGTATAAAAACATTCCCTTTTGCTTTTTTCATACACAATATTTATAGTTAATCTCAGTCCATTTTACTTAAATAATGCTCATTTTGCAGAAAAATGAACTATAAATGTAATTATAAACATTTCTCTAGAAAATATCAAAAATTATACATGGTCTGTACCATCTTTTTGCAATTGTTTTTCATCAATTATGTAAAAACCAAGGCGTTTAGTTACGCCCCTCAACGCGCAATCTACTCTCTTACTCTACTCTGCTATGTGT
This sequence comes from Dione vanillae, assembly GCA_037178615.1. Classification (NCBI taxonomy): domain Eukaryota; kingdom Metazoa; phylum Arthropoda; class Insecta; order Lepidoptera; family Nymphalidae; genus Dione; species Dione vanillae. Next base: position 841,824 of record JAZFAU010000082.1, read on the forward strand.
GAGATAAAGCTTGCTAAAAAAGCTATTACTTTTGTACAGTGAAAAGAAATTACGTCAATCAGCTGATTCAAAGCTTTTCTTACACATCTTTCATCATTAGGATGACTAAGTTATGTCGAATATTAATTATAGTGTAATAATATAACATATAATTTTATTTAAGACCGTCATGGCGCAGAGGCGCAACGTAGCCTGTAATGCGACGGTTTCTGGCTTCGATTCCCACTCGGCGAAGATAGATTTTTCAACTAGGCAAAGCGCGCTATTCAGTTTCACTCAACACGCAATGCCTCGAAAAAGACGGCAAGTGTGGACGGAGAAAGCAGTGACGAAGCAACGGAGTGTTGGTTCGTCACTGCTTTCCCTTGTTTCACGGTTCCTGCAGCTCCATCTCCATCTCATATATATATATATATATATATATATATATATATATATATATATATATATATATATATATATATATATATATATATATATATATATATATATATATATATATATATATATATATATATATATATATATAAATATATATATATATATATATATATATATATATATATATATATATATATATATATATATATATATATATATATATATATATATATATATATATATATATATATATATATATATATATATATATATATATATATATATATATATATATATATATATATGTATATATTTCTGACATCTTAGATATTATAGCTAAGGCACATACGTCACAGGCATGTCACGTCAGTTAGAGATATCATATAATGGATAAGCGGTAAATATAACACTATTCTATACCTAATGGCATCGGAGAAACTCAAGATTAATAATATTATATACTTATTTTTTTTTCATATGAAAAATTTTAAAAAACTAGCAATTGCTAATAAGTTACTATTAAATATATAAGACTACAAATCTCACTATGATAAAAAGCCATTTATTGAAAATTAAATTTATTATCCGTATAATTGGAAGGGTAAATAGTTATTGTTAATTTAACAGCATATCACGTGTCTCTGTAGCCTAAGAGAGCTTATATGAAATTATAATTTCTGTAATCTACTCAAACGCTAATACTAATTGCTAATAAAATGCAAAAATAATTAAGCAATATAAACCTTTAAAACTTACTAATTAAACAAAACGTACTATTAATAAATATTAGTCTCTATTAGGCTTAGGTCACAACGTTAATCTAGTTAATAAACTATCTCGATACTAAGTACTTAAATAAGATGAACTATTTGTTTTCAATTAAGAAATTAAGATACATTAATGTGGCGGGAATAGAACCTACGCTCTGGAAATCATCCAAAAAACAATCCAAGGCAAGCTATTTTTATTTAAAGAATGTTTAACCGCGTGAGCAGAAGACCGTCGTGGCGCAGAAGCGTAGCATCTGCCTGTAAACGTGACGGTTTGTGGGTTCGATTCCAACTCGGAGAAGATGGATTTTTCTATTTCTATTTTCTTTGCTCTGGAAAACTAGGCAAAAACGCAGCGTTGAGTTCCGCCACTCAACACGCAATGCCTCGAAAAAGGCGAAAACAGGGGACGGAGAAAGCAGGGCCCAAGCAACGGAGTGTCTTAACACTAGGTTCCTATGGTTGATGCAGTTCCAACTGCCATGTGCGCGATAAAGCGTGAAGCTAAAAAAAAAACAAAAAAACCTCTAACCGCTTGAGTTGTAATATTGAAACATAAAATAATTTGTAAATAGTTTACAAATTTAGAGCATTATTTTAGCGGTTGTAAAAATTGTTAACATGCTTGTTATTTAGAATCAATTAGTTAGCTTTCAATTCGATTGCTTCATTATTGTTTTTAGCTATAACTTTTATATTTTTTTAAATGTTGGTTTGCATATTGTGAGCTTTGGTTGATTCATTTACTTATGCAAGCGTTAGCGTTCGTAGATTTTCATCTTGGCGTACTTTACTTAGTTTATTTAACGTATACATAAAAAACCGATGTGACGCAATTCTATGCCAATCTTATGTTAATTTGTGCAATAAAAATCTTAACATTAATAAATGGTGACCAGTTGAAACGGTGTCAGGATAAATTTGCTTAAAGTTCATTCACTTAAAACTCCAAGGAGAAACAGCATTTTCCTTAACGATCTTTATTTTCTAAATTTAACTTATAATTAATGTGGACATATCAAGTTACTGGTTGCAATGCTTTTTATATCAAAAATATAACACTATTAAAGCAGCATGATAAGTTTAGGTTCAAATTTCAATTTCAATTACAAACATATTATATAACATGTTAAGAAATAAATGTCTAAATTACGACATAAGAAAAGAAATATGCACATTGAAAACAAATGAAATTATGTCATAGGTCTTATTTCTTCTTGAGGAGAAAAAGGAGAAATAAGAAAAGATATTTGGAAATTATTACGAGCACGAAGTAAAATAAAGGTACAGGAACCGAATGTAGCGGAAAATTGTTACCGAATGTACCGGGAAGTTGATAGGTGTTACAACAAATTTTCTTTTTATACTACTACTAATCAGAATAATTTAATATATTAAGATATCAAATTGGTTCAAATTAATAGAAAATATTATTTGTAGAGGTTGTGGATTTGAATTTTAATAATACCCTACAAATGATATGAAGCTTAAAAAATAAATAACCTATGATTGTAGTGAAAATATTGTCCTCTTTTAGCTGCAGGAACCGAGAAACCTAGTGTTAAGACACTCCGTTCCCCGCTTTCCACCTTTTCGAGGCACAGTGTGTTAAGTGTGAGTGGCGGGTTACCAAAGCAAGAAATTGAAATTGAAAAATCTATCTTCTCCGAGTCAACACGTTAATAAGCAGACGCTGCGCCTCTGCGCTCCGACAGTTGAAATGAAAATGAACTTCAATTAAAATATAAAATGTGCAGGTCTTAAAATTTTAAATTTTTGCTAATGTAGAGAAAACTTTAAAGAAATTACTGCATCAGCTGTTAGAATTGTGGAATTAAAATAATCAAGAGTTCTTTTGAATTTGAAAACACTTAGTAAATTGAAGAAGTTAAATATGTAAAACTTCGCAAATCAACTTCTTCAACAGATTTTATAAGTCGTAGTACGGTTTTTTTTTAATATTTTTTGCTTATACCCGTATATTAAAAATCACGTATTTCCCGCGATTCCCCGCTTAGATAACTTAATTATTTTCCTTTGTCCATTTAATTTTACGCTTTATCCCACACATAGTAGGGTAGGCAGAGGAAAGCGCAGGATCCATAGGAACCTGGTGTTAAGACACTCCATTCCATGCTTTCCGCCTTTTTCGAGACATTGTGTGTCGAGTAACGGAACTCAACGCCGCGCTTTGCCTTGTTGTCAGAGCGAAGAAAATATAAAGGGAAAATCCATCATCCATATTAATAGAACCCACAAAAGGGTCGCGCATATAGACAGACCCAACGTCTCTAAGCTACGACAGTCTCCTCAATGTCTTTGCTCATTTCTCTGCTACGCCATGTCCATTACTAAACTAAATTTTCCACTTCGAGAGATTAAATATTAAATTGTTGAGTAATTTAATATTACAATTTACAAAATAAAATTATAAATTATTCAAAAATTAATAGTTCTCAACTATTCAAAAGTCGTCAAAATAATTTAATGTGTGCTTTTATATGACATAGATTTCCAATAAATGTTTGACAAAACGTTAAATTGATTATATATGTACTTTTTGAATATTCCATAAAAGTTATTATTTCTTTATATTGAAAAGTATTAATTACTTAGAAATATTTCTTGAGTTCTTACTTCAATTTGTATCATATCGATTTTGTGCTAAAATACTAAGTACGAGTATATCAAGTATTTTTAGAAAAAAAAAACTTGTTATAAGAATTCCAGAAATCGTGTCGTTGTTTGTCGGGTTATCTTCTAATCTGTTTGTAAGTATTTTTGTATTGATCTTAGACAAACTATTATTGTTTTTTCTACACTGGAACACTTTATATAAACAAATAGTCTAAGTAAACAGTAAAAAAATAACCTTCTTAGTATATTATATTACGTACCAGACCTTTTTCTACTGATAAAGCTGTTATATACAAAAGAATAGCCTGAAAAAGCTAAAATCTATTATTTTTTTAAAAAATCTAACTATAAATTTATATTAATTCTGCAATTTTTCTCATATATCTAAAATACAAAATTGCCCAATTTTGTCCTCAGCTTAGTAGACTAAAGGAGCCTAGTTTTTAAATATGCCATTCCCGCTTTCCGCCTTTCGAGGCGTTCTTGTCAAGTGGCAAAACTTAATGCTGCGGAAACAATTGACAATTGAAATAATTCATTCTCCCTCATAGAAGAATCGAACCCACAAACTGTTTTAAATATAGGTAGACACTGTCGACTCTGCACCACGACGGTCCTCATATTGCATAAATACATTTATGAATATCTGACAAACAAGAAATTCCATTCATCTTATAGCAAAATGATATATTGTATATCAATTTTCTGCATGACTAGTCAGTACACAAACTGTTAGTCTATTGCAACGAAATCTAAAAGGATTTGCATCAATCTCACGCTGACAACAAAGATTGATATGATTGGATGAATATGAATATAATAAATATGTGTGTGGGGAAAATATATAATATAAAGTTTAAACTGATGTATTATTTCACAAACAAAGAGAAGCGATAAGTTCTACAGTAGTTTATTGAATACAGATGGTCAATTGATGTTAGTACTGAAACTTTCTTAAGTATATATGTATACGTTTTTAAAATAACTAACTAACAAGACTATAAAATAAAGCAATCTATATCTCACACTGTTCTTAATAAGTTTCTTCAACTTTATACTGAAGGGTCCAACACAACCTGGATCTACAAAATAGGTGAACTAACAAATTTCCTTTATCTGTCATACTATGACTCTATCGGTTTACTTTTCACACTAAAAACTCTTTTCATAAAAAATTGAAAAAGTTAAAAAAAATAGTAATTAAGAAGGTAAAAAAATCAAATTCCATTTCTAAGACACTATAGAAACAACTAGATTTCACTATAGCGAATACAATCGTAGAACTGCTTCTTGCATAAAGAACTGATAAATACAATGCGAAACTGAACTAGACTTTTGTCAAATGAACTAGGCATAAATTATTCACCAAAACCCTCTTCTTGAGCTTGAACTACTTGTACGTGATTTTTAACATACGGGCAAATAATATAAAAAAAACCCTACTATGACATATAAAATCTGTTGAAGAAGTTGATTTGCGAAGTTTTACAAGCTAACTTCCTGATATAACCGAGTGTTTTCAAATTCTAAAGAACTCTTGATTATTTTAATTCCACAATTCTAACAGCTGCAGCATGAGCGATAATTTCTTCAAAAGTCTAAATGAGCAAAAATTTGAAAATTTTAAGACTTTCAATTTTTATATTTTAATCGAAATTCTTTTATTGTGGTGGTTTGTGGGTTCAAATCTCACTTGAAGAAAATGGATTTTTTCAATTTCGTTTTCTTAGCCCTCTCAACTCAACATGCAAAAAGGCGGAAAGCGGGGAACGTAGTGTTTTAACACTACGTTCCCACGTTACCGGCAATACCCTGTGCCTAACCTGCCATGTGTGGGATATAGTGTAAAGCTAAAAAGTCACAACATTTTCACTAGAATTACTTCACTGGTTATTTATTTCTGAAACTGTTCGTATCATTTGTAGGGTAGTATTGGAATTCCAAAACATCTACAATTAACATTTTCTATTAATTTGAACTAGTTTTAGGTTTTAATATAATAACTTCTTACAGCAAAAGATATAAAAATATATTAGAATAGAAAAAAATTGTACATAAAATAGTACCAGAGTTGTACTATTTTACGTGCAATTCTTTAAGAGATCTCTTCCAGAAACCATGGATGTGATAAGTATTGTTAATTAAAAAGATTCCGGTACAAAGCTTCCTTTTTTCCGTGCCACTAATAATTTCAAAATATCTTTTCTTGGTTCGCCTTTTTCTACTCAAGATGATGAACAAGACATACGTCAATATTTCATATTCATTTCTACTTGCATATTTCTTTCACAGTCTAGTAGATTAGCATAAATTACGTGTAAATTTTCAATTCATTGTAATGATGTTTTCACTTAGTATTTTTTTCTCTTTTTCTTCAATTCAATCGAATTATAATCATATACTAAGGATTTTTGTCCTTTTGTTTGATTTAAAATATGGTATGTATATGTCGGCGCTAGGCTAGAGCTTCGCTGTTAGTCTATTTTTCATAATAAAGTAACAAAACAATATTAACTCGTTTATTCTCGTCCGATAGATAGTACAAAATGGCGGGACTTTACATAAAGCTTACTTTTTATTATGATTATCAACTGCCACTTAGGTTCAATATTCAAAAATTATATCATATAGAGTGACAAGTGGGTGACTTGAAGGTAAATTGCTTGTTGTACGCAGATGATGCAGTGCTTATTGCATCATCAGAAAGCGAGTTGCAGGCATTGGTCACCATTCTGAAAGACGGGTGTGAAACTAATGGTCTAAGCCTGAATGTAAGTAAGACAAAGGTTCTGGTATTTGAAAGAGACGAGGAAAGGACAGATTGCAAGATTTCGTGAATGGAAATTTATTAGAACAAGTGAATGAAGTAGTATACTTGGGAAGTATGTTAAGTAGAGATGGTAGATACGAAATGGATGTGGAAAGACGTGTTGCTGCCGGTAACAGAATGAACGGTGCCTTAGCTGCGTTGTTGAGACGGCAGAACGTCAGCGTCGCTGCACGTTTGGCCGTACACAATGCAGTTTTGGTTCCGACGCTGTTATATGGCAGTGAAACGTGGGTATTACAGAAGAAGAATGAAAGAAAGATGAATGCTATGGAGATGCGATCTCTTCGAAGGATATGCGGAGTCAGCTTAGCTGACCGAATCCGCAACGAAGAGGTACACAGGATGGTGGGTACCGGCGAGGATGTCATAGTAAGAATGAAGAAGAATGTGCTCAGGTGGTTTGGGCACGTCGAAAGAATGAGTGACGAAAGAATGGTAAAAAAGATATACGATGGAAAAGTGTGTGGTAAGAGAGGTAAGGGGAGACCTCGGTTGACTTTCGAAAACACAGTATCGAAGATACTGGAGGAAGGTCACGTAAAAAGCATGAGGACTCCCCGGAGAGCATATATGAAGAGGTTAATGACAGTGGACGAGGCGAAAGAGGTATGCAGGGACCGCAGCGTTTGGCGCTCCGTTCTCTCTGACTACCCCGCTAGGGATAGAGCGTGAAGATATGTATGTATGTATGTATATCATATAGAGCTTTACAAAACAAATTAAATTTTATTATACAATTAAATTTAATAAATAATTATTTTATTTTCACAATACTATTGTTCAATATTTTCAACATGATAAACCTTTAATAAGCTAATTGGTGCCCATACACATCATTAAACTTTAGAAAATAAGATCGTTAAGTTTTAAGAGAACTATTAGCACATTTATTCTGACACCATTTCTACAGGTCACAATTTATTATTAATAAGTTTTTATCGCACAAATTCACATAAGAATAACAGAGTTGTTCCACATTAGTTTTTTATGTATAAGTTAAATTAAATAAGTGAAGAGAGAGAAGATCAAGGGCCTTGGACTACGCCAAGACGAAAATCTACGAACGCTAACGCTTGCACAATTAAATGAATAAACCATAAGTCACATTATCTAAACCAACGTATATAAAAGTTAACAAAATAATAGCGAAGCAATTGAACCGAAGGAGACAAAAAATTCTTCGAAATGACAACCATGTTGGCAATTTTTGCAAACGATTTTTACGCGTTGATGAGTAACGAGCACTTACCGAAGTATAAAACTCTGTAGTATGCTTTAAAAACAAATTGAAATTAGATTGTTTTACTTTATTTACAGCTTATTGATGTGGTAGCGTTTTATAAGTCGTTGAACTCCAGCTGAAAAATGTGACCACCCGAGAAAATGTGACGTGACGTGACGTGAGAAAATATTTGAATTAACGACTTATAATTAATATTAAGTGATAGATAATTAATAATAATTTATTAAAAATCATAAACGTATGTATATTTTATTAATGTTTGCTTTATAAAAATGTCATGTAAAACTATCATACGTAAACCGACTTCACAAACAAATAACAAAGCTTATACTTTATGATATAGTATTTTTATTGTTTTAATTTCATTATATTTAAATTATTAATATATTTACATTCTTAAACATATTCAAAAAGAAGTAATATAACATAATATTTTTAAAAGCTTGTTTTGTTAAATTTAGGACGTTGCATCATTCAAATGAAGGAATGGTTTAAACAACGCTTAACGCAATATCAACGGTGTATTTTCTTGACACTGTAGGTGAGGCGTCAGATGCTGACATGTGCTCCTGGCAGAAAATAAATATCATTAAGGCACTAGTATCAAAAACGTATTACGTAAATGAATGATTGATTGTAATTTGTATTATAATAAGCAAATGTGTATGAAATAAGATATAATCAATCAATATCAATATATATCATATCTAGATTAGATTATTTATAATAATATAACATTATTATTACGAGTGATGTTTTTTTTGGTAACGATATCAATAAATATGTAATATAGACAATCGAAGAAACAAACCAACCAACAACTTTCCACCATCTGCCATGAATGTACTTTGGATTTCATCGGACTCATCATATTATCCGCCAAAACATAAGCTGAAGAAAAAAATAGTTTTTGTTTCTCCAGCTTATGTTGTTATATGGAGAACAGAGCCCTAACAGATCGAGTATTTCACTCTGCCTGAAACCGTTCTGATTGGAGAAGATGTGGTTGCGATCCTATATATTTAGTAAACGATGAAACGATGAAGAAGAAAAAGAAGAAGAAAGATTAACTAAAAAAAGAATTTTTATATATCCTTATTTAATTTTTTTTTCTCTGTACTTTAACATACTTGTCCAGAAAAAGACTCATAAGGTTACATAATGAAATATTAGCATAATATTATGTGTTACACATTGAATCGTTTCATATAAAGTTAAATTTATAGTAAATTCATAATATGAGATTTTTCTATACAAGTCCATTAACAATTTTAAGATAGGCGGTATTTGATGAATGGGCTGTCAGTATTGGTTACCCCTATTCATTCTATAATAATAAACAAAAACCTGTTTTTGTGAAACCAAATCGAAGTGTTAAAAATTTTTTGAAAAAAAAAAATAAATCAGAACTTACTCGAGAGTGGACGTGTTTCAAATTTTTTTAAAAAATACATTCAAAAATATCGTGCAGAATTAGGCTTTATATACTGTGAAATAAGCCCGAAATTTGTTCGATATACAGCAAGACAAAATTGTAAATAATCCCATTGCTTGTTCTACTCGCGGCGCCTGTGCCTGCTGAGGTAGGCTCCTCCTCACCGCGAGTAAAAGAAACGGGCTGCTTAAAAAAATAATTCATCCTTGTTGCACCACTACACTTCGTTGCGTCTAGGACAGTTACACGTGAGTCATCGCAGTTTAGCTTATTTAAAATTAAAACATCTTGTTTTACGAAGTTTGCAAATCTCATATAAATAACTAAAATGCATTGTTCGGCCTGTCAATCGAACATTGAAGATCATCTATACTTGAAATGCCGGTCATGCTTATTATGGTATCACACCCTTTGCGTCAGCATACCTAATAAGGATTTTAAAAGTCTCACTTCTGATGCCAAATCAAAATGGCTATGTCCGACCTGCCGGAGTAAAGCTCCTAAGAATGATAACTCAAATACGCCGGTCCGGCCGATAGTGTCACCTAGCTCGCGTTCTAATGTAAACGTGGCTAAGCGCGGGACCACTGATTCTCGCGCCACCAAGGAAGCAAATACTTGCTGCTCACCCTCTTGTTTGTCGCGTTTGGATCTTCATAATATGATTAAGATTGAACTTCGTGCCTGCATATCTGATTGTGTTGCGGATTGTATGAGTAATATTAATAGCCAATTGCGCGAAATGAAAGACGATATTAAACATTTTCACGAATCTATTACTTTTATGAACAGTCACTTTGAGAAACTAAATGCTGAAATAAATACATACAAGAAGGATATAGATCATATTAAAAAAGAGAATGAATCTCTCAAAAATGATCTTATGGCTACCTCTATGCGCTGTACTCAACTGGACCAACTAATGCGTTCCTCAAATTTAGAACTTCAATGCGTACCAGAACGTAAAACAGAAAATATAATTACTATAGTTAAGCAACTAGGCAAAGTTGTGGCGTGTCCCGTAAATGACATGGACATATCGTACTGTAGTCGAATTGCTAAAAAATCGCCTCAAAGCCCACGGCCTCGTTCCATTTTGGTTACTCTAAGTAGCCCTCGTCAACGAGATATGCTCTTAGCAGCTGCTATAAAGTACAACAAGCAACATCCTAATGACAAACTAAATTCAACTCACCTTGGTATAAGCGAGAATAAAAAATCAGCGATATACGTTACGGAGAATTTATCCCCTGAGAACAAATCTCTTCACGCAGCGGCGCGTTTAAAAGCCAAGGAGCTAAAATACAAGCATGTCTGGGTGCGCAGCGGTCGCATATATATGCGTAAAACCGATACATCTGAATATGTTTATGTTCGCAATGCAGCAACATTGGAAAAAATTAGTAGTTAGTAGTAATGTTTTTATTTGTTTGTACAATATAAATTAATCTTTAGTTTTTTTTATCATACTTTTTGTTAAAATTCTTGTCTTTGAATATATATTTTCAAAATGTTAGAGGTTTACGCACGAAGACATTAGATTTCTATAAAAATGTTTTATGCTGTGATTATGATGTTATTGTACTATGTGAAACATGGCTGAATCATACTATATTTAGTTCTGAATTATTTAATGATCGTTATGTCACATATAGGCGGGATCGAGAGACTAGTGAATTTCACAAAAATAAATCAGGTGGTGGTGTCCTAATAGCAATATCAAAACGATTTAATTCACGTCGACTAATTCAGTTCGAGAGCGGTTGCGAAGACCTTTGGGTAGAACTAGATATATATAATGAGCGGAATTCCTTCGATAGTTTATATATATGTGCAGTCTATATACCCTCTCCAACCCAAAAACTTATTCTCGAACATTTTATAGACAACACTAACAGAATTATAGAGTCTCACGATAATACTTTAATACTAGGAGATTTTAATCTTAGCTCAATAACATGGCCCAACAATAAAAGCACCTTTTCTGCTTCGTCACCTGGCCCACTCGAGAGCATGTTAATCGACTTCGTAGCTTTAAATAATCTAAAACAATACAACACAATTTTGAACAACCAGGGAAGGATTCTTGATCTAGTTCTTTCGGCGATGGGAATTGAACATTTGCAAACCGGCAAGTTTGTGCTTAGTAATATTGATCCATATCATCCACCTCTGGAATTTGTCTTATCATACTACAACGCATCTTGTCTTTCGCCTAAGATTCCTAGCGACAAATTTAATTTTTACAAGGCCAATTTTAACAAAATAATAAACGAATTGAAGTCTATTTCTTGGGTTGATGAACTTTCAACCTTAGCGAATGTTGATGATATGGTGGATCTGTTTAATAGGATACTTAAAAGAGCAATAGCGAAACACGTGCCTTTAAGTAAGACTACAAATCAAAAATATCCCTTTTGGTATACGAAAGAACTTATAAAATTACTTAAGGAGAAATATAAAATTCGTGAAAGGTATCGTAAATATAAAAATCCCCTAGATGAAATTTCTTTCTTATTACTAAAAAAGCGCTGTTACTTGTTAATAGAGGTTTGTTATAAGAACTACATTAGTTGCATAGAGGACTCCATATCTAAAAATCCTAAATTATTTTTTACTTACCAAAAAAGTAAACGTTCAAATAAAAGTACGTACCCATCACTAATGCATCTAGATGACAAACGAGCCTCTAATGGATCTGACATTTGTAATCTCTTTGCGTCTTTTTTTAAATCCGTTTACAATGTTCCATCTACCAATTCTGCTTTTTCTCATAATAATGCATTTTCAAATTATTTATCAACGAACTCTTTGGCAGAATTGTCTTTTTCTCAAAATAATGTTTTAATTGGTCTAAAACATTTAGATCCAAATAAAGGAGCTGGATCTGATGGTATACCATGTATATTTGCAAGGGAATGTTGTAACGTGCTAGCTTTACCGCTGTCAATCATATACAATCAATCAATAAAAACTGGATTCTTTCCCAGTGCGTGGAAGGAGTCGAGGGTTGTACCTATTCATAAATCTGAAGATACCGCATGTATAAAAAACTATAGACCGATATCCGTACTGCCTGTTTTTGGAAAATTATTTGAAATATTAATTAGACCTGCAATTACCTGGCATGTAAAGCAGTTAGTATCGCCACAACAGTTCGGTTTCTTCAAGGCTCGATCCACAACAACCAATCTCGTTTCATTCGTAACTTTTTTGAATGAATCCGTTGATTCTAATATTCCGGTTGACGCCATTTATACCGACATACGTAAGGCGTTCGATACCGTGGATCATAGTATTCTGATTTGCAAACTTTCTTCGTTCGGCATAACAGGAAATTTATTAAAATGGTTTTCTTCATACTTATGTGGCCGGACTTCTAGAGTAGTTGTTAGCGGATATTCTTCTCAACCATTCCAAACTCAATCTGGTGTTCCGCAAGGATCAGTTCTTGGACCAATATTATTCAATATATTTATTAACGATATTGCAACACTATTCAAACATAGTAGTTACTTTCTTTACGCTGATGATTTGAAACTTGCTAAACAAATAAAAAGCAAGCATGACACTGACCTTTTACAAGAAGATTTAAATAGATTAGCCTACTGGTGTAGGACTAACGGTTTGGCATTGAATATAAGTAAATGTAAATATATAAGATTCTCACGTAGAACTGAACTGTTTTCACAGACATATACTATTGACAATGAGACGTTAGAAGAAGTGACTACTATCCGTGACTTAGGAGTTATTTTCGATAGTAGAATTAGATTCCACATTCACATCGACAAAATTACAATTAAGGCGTTTCAAATGCTCGGCTTTCTTATGCGAAATACTAAAGATTTCAAAAAGCCACAGACTATAATTAGACTTTATACGGCCTTGGTTCGATCTGGCCTTGAATATTGTCCTCAGATTTGGTCACCACACTATGCAGTACATATTCAGCGTATCGAAAAAATTCAAAAGCGCTTTCTGTGGCATTTATCGTATAGGTTTAAAAAAAACGAAAGTATTAGAAACGTATCAAAGTCGCTTAGATCATTTTCATCTAGATAGTTTGTACCATCGGAGGCAATTATTGGATCAGATTTTGTTATTTAAAATAGTTAACGGTTACTTGGATTGCCCCTTTTTGTTAGAAAAATTAAATATAAATACACCTCCAAAGTTACCCCGTGCAGGTAAGTATGATCTATTTTCAATTAAAGCTTCGAAGTCCAAGTTAGGTCTAAATGCTACTTTGAGTAGATTACCGAATCAGTATAACAGGATGGCTAAAACTCCTCAGAATACTGTGGATATCCTCTCAAATAGCATGGAAGTATTTAAAAGGAATGTGATTAAATGTCTTCGCTCTGTTCCGTACTTATAGTTAAGTTTTTAAGTTGTTTTTATGTTTCTCTTATTTTATATATTAATTATAAAAAAATATTGTCACAGTATTTAATTACATGAATGTGTCATTAGTTTATTAAGTTTGTAACTATTAAATTACACAGTCCCAAATCATGTCGTGGCGGCTTGTAATTAAAGCAGCACTAAGCTCATAGTTATAAGATGTATTTGTTATATTAGAATAAGTGTGTGTTTTGTAAGCTGTCCTTAAGTAAATAAATAAATAAATAAATAAATATATGAATACATTGTTTCTTAATAGCAAACTTAAGGGAAGTGTCTAAGCACTATGTATTCTATTTTCTTATCCGAATTCGAGAGACTTCGCCTTTTGTAGAGGACTTTGCTTTCCCTCATGGTGTGATTGCTTTGGTAATAATAACCTTAAAAATATTATCCATCCATCACAGTGGCTAGCTAGGATTAGAACTCCATTTCTGTAATGGGGCCAGTATCGCTATATTTTTAATATATATTATAAATATATATTTATTTGTTGTATTCGTCTATATCAATAGACGAATACAACAAATATAATTATATTTATAATGAGGACCGCCTTGATGCAGAGGCGTAGCGTCTACCTGTAAACGCAATGATTTGTCGGTTCGATTCTCACTCAGGAAAGATGGATTTTTCTATTTCCATTTTCTTCGCTCTGGCAGGTAAGCGTTGATTTCCGCCACTCAATACGCAATGTCTCGAAAAAGGCGGAAAGCGAGGACGAAACAACGGAGTGTGTTAACACTATGTTCCTATAGCTCATGCAGTTCCCTCTGCCTACCCTGCCATGAGCGGGATAAAGCGTGAAGACATATATTAATAACATGTAAACAAATTTTGATGATTTATATATTGCGTATGGAGATGTAATTAACTCGAGGTTTGAAATAATTTAAGAAACTTGAAATCATTTGAGACATGTGGAAAACCACATGTCTCAAATGATTCCAAGTAACTTAAAACACTCTCAAGTCAAGCTTCAACATATCTGTAAGAATTGATGAATTGAGAAAAAGAATCATTTTGGGTCTCTCTAAAGATATATATATATATATATATATATATATATATATATATATATATATATATATATATATATATATATATATATATATATATATATATATATATATATATATATATATATATATATATATATATATATATATATATATATATATATATATATATATATATATATATATATATATGTGTACAAAAAAAACACATATTTATTTATTTTTTTTATTCTTGGTAATAGAATTTGCTGTTTCATTTGCCTAGATGCCAGAGCGAAGAAAATGGAAATAGAAAAATCCTTCTTCTTCCCCGACTGGGGATCGAACCCAGAAACCGTCGCGTTACAGGCAGACGTTACGCCTCTGCGCCACGACGGTCCTCTAACTTACATTATTATTAGATACTTACGTACATTTTAAAATTATTTACTATATATATTGGAGTTGATATCAATTTGGGTATGTTTTTCTTTATTAAACGTAGATATAAGGTTCACATTTCAGATTGCTTCAATTTAAATTTAGATTTAATATAGATTTTCTAAGAAACGTAAACGTATATATATATATATATATATATATATATATATATATATATATATATATATGTGTACAAAAAAAACACATATTTATTTATTTTTTTTATTCTTGGTAATAGAATTTGCTGTTTCATTACTAACTTAAAAAATTGGAATTTATTGTTGTAAACAAAATTAGGTTCATAATTTAACGAACTAAACCTAAAACTTATGAAAACAAACATTTATTGGTTAATCTATGAATAGAAGACTTACGTTTTATTGGCGACAGATAAGCTGATAACGGTATATAAATGTATATTATTATAAAAAATATACTAGATTTTTTATTTTTTAATTGCTACTAAAGGTAGAAAATAATTTCTTAGAAGCCATATGAAAAGCTTAAAATCCCTCAAGGATTTGTTGAATTTACGTTTCTTAGAAAATCTATATTAAATCTAAATTTAAATTGAAGCAATCTGAAATGTGAACCTTATATCTACGTTTAATAAAGAAAAACATACCCAAATTGATATCAACTCCAATATATATAGTAAATAATTTTAAAATGTACGTAAGTATCTAATAATAATGTAAGTTAGAGGACCGTCGTGGCGCAGAGGCGTAACGTCTGCCTGTAACGCGACGGTTTCTGGGTTCGATCCCCAGTCGGGGAAGAAGAAGGATTTTTCTATTTCCATTTTCTTCGCTCTGGCATCTAGGCAAAGCGCGGCGTTAAGTTCCGCCACTCAACACGGAATGCCTCGATGAAAGGCGGAAAGCGGGAACGGAGAAAGCAGGGACTAAGCAACGGAGTGTCTTAACTAAGTTCTTCCAATAGTTCCTGCAGTTCCCTCTGCCTACCCTGCCATATGCGGGATAAAAGGTGAAGCTAAAAAAAAGTATCTAATAAATATATATAAATAATAGTAACCTTTAAATATTTGATAGTATTTTGAAAGTGCACTCACCTCTGGTTTTATCGTAGGTTTGGTCCACAATTCTCTCCATGCGTGAAATGTGACGTGGTATGTAATCTGCGAATCGGTGTTCCGCTGTGATCGTCAATCCGTTGCTCTCTGACAGCTCCTGAATTAAAGGACTTAATTATAGTATCAAAAACTGAAAATACTGTAATTTTCTATGTAATATACTTCACAGTTGTATATAGTGTTAATATATAGATATTATATACTATCTATATGTAAATTAAAAATATATACATAGTATATGTTTGGAGCTATATAGCAGGATACTCAAAAACAAACTAACGTTAATACACTTCGTTCTCACTTCCCAAAAAGGAAAATTTCATTATATGAGTTTTAGACCGATTTGGAATTATGAATGCTTGAAGATTGTCATACCAATAAGCTATCTAAAGTGACATTTTAAAATATTTTGCTAATTTGGTCCAGGATCTTGAAGTTATGGTCTAGTTTCTGAGATTTACTAAAATCTTCAATACGTAAATACTGTGTATCTCTAACATGTCTTTAGATTTTCTCTTTAAGATTTACGAAGATAAATACGATTAGTGAAAGTAGTCATTTGTAAGATGGTCATTCATCTGAATAAAGTACAAATCCACAATTCTCTCTCTGTTGTACGTAGCGTGATGAAGAACGCATGGCTCAGTGGTCAGAGCACTTTCAAGGTTCGCAAGAAGACGCGGATTCAAATTCCGCTGCAGTCAAATTATTATGTTTTCTTT
Source organism: Dione vanillae (assembly GCA_037178615.1). Classification (NCBI taxonomy): domain Eukaryota; kingdom Metazoa; phylum Arthropoda; class Insecta; order Lepidoptera; family Nymphalidae; genus Dione; species Dione vanillae. The sequence continues at coordinate 858,781 of JAZFAU010000082.1, forward strand.
AAGTACAAGATAATAGTAGTGCATTTATCAGAACTAGAATAAAGATGTTAATTAAGGGCAGTGTATTAAAAATAAAAAATTATTTTTATTTTTTAAAAAACCTTTAATTAACTTTAAATACCAATAAAAAAGATGATTTGAAAAAAGTTTACTATTTACATTATAAATTGCAATTGGGAAGTGGATATTGATATAAATTGAAAATCAGAACTTAATCTGGTTACACATTATATAATATATATGCAGGAAACATATAGCTACATCGATATAGGTTTATGAAAATAGACAAGAGTGATTTCAAAAACACGATGAGGTAATCAAAGAATCGAATTGAGATGTAAATGCAAAATTTTAATGCAAACGTTATGTACCTGAGTTAAGCTGGCAATGCTGAGAGTCGTTCGCCAGCACATATGTACATATAAGTAATGCTTAAACTATACTTTAGTTAAAGTTTGTATTGAGATGTCCTTTTTATTGTTTAAATATTAAGCGGGGACGGAGAAAGCAGGGACTAAGTAACGAAGTGTCTTAACACTAGGTTCCCACGGTTCCTGCAGTTCCCTCTGCCTACCCTGCCATGTGCGGGATAAAGCTCTGGAAACTAGGCAAAGCGCGGCGTTAAGTTCCACCACTCAACACGCAATGCCTCGAAAAAGGCGCATAGCGGGGACAGAGAAAGCAGAGACTAAGTCACGGAGTGTCTTAACACTAGGTTCATATAGTTCCTACAAAAAAATATTATGCTTTTTTACGGTTTTAGTTATATAGCAAGACTGACAGAGGAAACCTACAAATAAAAGAGTTGGGCCATAGTTTTAAATTATTATTTTATCAATAAATTATTATATTATACTTTTTTTTAGCTTCACGCTTTATCCCGCACATAGCAGAGTAGGCAAAAATTATACTATAGAAAACTAGTATTAAGCCACTCCGTTCTCTACTTTCCGCCTTTTTCAAGGAATTGTGTGTTGAGTGGCGGAACTCAACGCTGCGCTTTGCCTTTGTGCTAGAGCGAAGAAAATGGAAATAGAAAAATCCATCTTCTCCGAGTGGGAATCCAACCCACAAACCATCGCGTTTACAGGCAGACGCAATGCCTCTGCGCCACGATGGTCCTCTATTTTTAACATTTAATTTATTATAATATATAATAATATATAATTTCAATGAAATTTTATTGAATGTTTGTAAAACAATTCTATAAAATTCTTCATTAAAGTAAATACAATTTAATTTGAACTTTTATAACAAAGAAAAAACCCGGAAAGTGCACTTTGTGTTTTAAATTAACATGCTCGTGTAATCTGCAAGTCAAAAGCAAAAGTAAATGTAAATCCGTTTGCAAAAGTAACTTATGTATTGCGAATTTTGTGTGGCCATTAGTAGGCAGAGGATAAACGCCTGAGTGTAAGCGTAGACAGGTCGGTGCGGATTCGATTTTACTTGAAGGGATGAATTATATTTATTTCTCTAAGGAAACTGCTTGCGGCGTCTACTAAAATTCGATTATTAACTGGAAAAAGAATATTTGGACTCTTATACGCTCTTAACTATTATACTCTCTACTTCCTACTTGTAATATGATATACAATAACTATATATAGTTCAAGTAGAAGCAATACTCGCATAACGAGGGTTCCGTACTATTTTCATGATTAATTTGGTAAAATGCAATTCTGAGAAAATAGTTATAAATATTGTCAAACTAAAATTTTGGTTTCGATCATATCCACCAATTATGTATTAAATTAACTACAATTATAACTTCTGCGGTTGTCGTATAGATTAAAAATTTTGAGATTTTCTTCATGCTAAAAGTTCCCATTTTCTTGAAAATTGCATCATTCTAGGTCAAATAACTAACAAAACGTTGGCAAGCCTAAGAAACGGTTTTCATACAAAATTCATAGAAATACAAGAGGTATTTCATTTGACCATATAATAGGGGCTTATAACAAAATATTAAAGATTTACTTATATGTATATGTTAAGAATTATTATGTGTTTTTTTAGCTTCACGCTTTATCACGTATATTGCAGGATAGGCTGAGGGAACTGCAGGAACTATATGAACCTAGTGTTAAAAAATTCCGTTGCTTAGTTCCTGCTGTCTCCGTCCCCACTTTTCGCCTTTTTCGAGGCATTGTGTGTTGAGTGGCGGAACTCAACACCGCGATTTGCCTAGTTTAAAGAGCGAAGAAAATGGAAATAGAAAAATCCTTCTTTCCCGAGTGAGAAACGAACCCACAAACCGTCGCGTTTACAGGCAGACGCTTACGCCTTACGCTTATAAGAAATCTAAAAATTTCTGACACTTGAAATAAAACTTATTATTAGTCATAACAGGAAATGCTTTGAGAAATGTGGACGGAAGCGTCTATAGCGCAATTGCTTTTCGTTCATTACTACTGATATTTTAAGCCTTTTCGTAGCCGAGAACCGAAGTTTACAATCCCTTTTCATAATATTTGTTATTACTTGGCATTAGAAATATTATATGGTATCATCATGACGTTCATCGTCCTAACTAAATAAAAGCATATTTACATAAAAACAAAGTAAAAGAACACCTAAAAATCATTCCTCTTTTTGTACCTTACGTGAATTTTGTAAAACTTAAGTTGGCCTGTAACGACAGTAATCTCTCTACTTTCCGCCTATACGGAATATATATGTTCATTTTAAATTGTCATATCCATACTATAACTTATATTGATGTTAGCAAATGAAAAACTGTTTTTATAATAATAATTCAATAAATGAAATACTCAACCACCTTAAAGTCTTAAAGAATTGTCTTTGGTTGATATTAATGTCAAAGTCAAAGTCAAAATCAAACAATTTTTTTAAAAATAAGAAGAACTTGCTTAGTTTTTTTAACGCGAAATAATTTATTTCACCACTGTTTAGATGAAGTTAATGCCTCAGACCTGAAAAGAACCGGCGCTCTTTTTTGAAACTTTTTTTTGTTTTTTTTTTTAATTTGCCAGGTTTACAATTCTTAAAATTACAAATTAAAATATTAAAGCAAATAAATATCAAAATTGAACAAACTTAATCGTCGTTTATTAATTCACAAATCTTTTGAACTAATGGACATATTTTCATTCCACCAATCGACTTAATCGCATTAATATTAAAAATGTTTCTGTCATCATACTAATTAACTAAATAAACAAAACTTTGACGTTGTATAATATGTAAATGATTAAAGACTAACTTAATAACTTAAGTCTAAATCATAAAAGCTTTAGAAAACCCCTTCAAGTAACATTATTTTTACAAAATTAAAATATTTACATATTAAAGTTACCTTAATAGCATCCATCTGTTGCTCAGCAGAAGTCAATTCGTCTCCAGCTACTATAGCAAACTTTGTCCAGCCATATGCTTTTAGTAAAGCTACAACTGATTTGCTGACTTTATGGGCAGGTGGCAAAGTCCGAGCGAAAGTAGCGCCGAGCCCTCCGATTTCTGGACCTTGGGCACCAGCACATTTCTGTATGAAAAATATTTATTAGTTTAATATTATAAGAAAAAAATTGAGATAATATTATAACGAAGTATTTTTTTTTTGCAGGGACTAAGTAACGGAGTGTCTTAACACTAGGTTCCCACGGTCCCTGTAGTTCCCTCTGCCTACCCTGCCATGTGCGGGATAAAGCGTGAAGTAAATTTTTTAATTTATTAAATAATAATAAAAAAATGTGGAAGAGTTTTTATTGAGCAAATCATTGAGCTTAGAGAGGCAAGTTAAACTAGATTTTTGGTAAAATTTTAAACGTCCCTAAAAAGCGGATGTGTTGAGCTGAAAATGTCAGAAATGTAGCCGATGTTCGAACTTGAACAGTTCAATAGATAATAGACAACTGACCTAAAAACATTTACGCGCGCGTAACACAAAAAGATTTCCAATTTGTATAAATACATATATTACTTTAAAGATATATTTCAATACAGGCAAGTCCAAAATTGGTGATTAAAACTGAAGTTATTAAACACGTTTGTCCGATTATAGGAGATGACAAATTGAGTGTGAAAATATTTAGGTCAAGTGTTATTAAAGGATATATACATATTTTGATTTAATATTTATAGGTAAAAATAATTACACATAAAAATTAGAGATGCTAACGTAATAAGTTGCTAAAAGTATTTAAGGGATTCGACGCAGCGTAATGAAGAACGAATGGCTTGGTGTCAGAACGAATGGATTAGATAGTTTTTATGAGGCAACAGGTTCAAATCCCGCTCTGTTGAAATTGTTGTATGTTTTTTAAGTATTTTTTCTATCCTAAGTATGATGTAAATACTTAAAAATTATAATAATTATTATAACTATGTTGTGCATATGAAATATTTAAATTTTAGTAAAAGGAATGACATTTACTTTAGACGCCTAGTACCTTGTGTTAACTTTTCGCAGTAAAAATGTAGTTAGATGCGTAATTAGCAAGGTTAAATATTATGATGAAGTCACTGGATTATTTAAATTAGCCCTAAATAACACTTTTCGTTCCTTCCTATATATTTCTGTACTATGTCAATGCGCGTAATGTCTCGAAAATTAGACAAAAGAGCAAAAGGAATAACTTAATACTAGTTTTCTCTACCTTCCCTGGCATACGCGGGATATTGCGTGAGGAAAACATGTTACAGACTCGTCCGGGCGGAGTCGCTAACAAGTTATTAAAGACTCGTGGACTAGATGTCGACATATAGGCTACTACTTACACCCACTAAAAACTCATGAACCACGAGGTTTCCCCACCATCAGCCGTGTAACACGGAGACCAGTCTTTCGTGAAATACAGCGGGCGGAAATATTATCTACAATAATTCCAACATAAATACTATACTGCGACCTGTAAATTAATTACAAGAATACTAAAAAAATAAAAAAAAATTGAAAACGAAAATTAACAAAGTAAGGAAAACACGTTTTAGATTAAATTTAACATTGCTTCTGGTATCAAATTAACATAATACTGTAAACACGTCAAAATATATTTTTTCCTTCACAATTTTTAGAAAATTTTATATTCATAAATAATTATAAAAATTCCAAAGTAATATTCAGCGAGTTTCTTAAATATTATCCTGGTTTACGGAATCTATGTTTCTTTGTACTCAAGCCGTAACAACATGCCTCGAGGATAAACTGTATATTCTTGTGCATTACAAAAGAAATTCAATTATTTCAGCTTTTTCAATTATTTTATAGACATGAAAATTGAGTAAATTTACAAGACTGCAGTTAACACAGGATAAAGGCGCATTCCGATGATTTCACACCTGCAGATCTAGGAATTAAACAATAGCATAGAAATATTTGCTGATTTAGTATTTTTTAATGTAATACATTTTAATTTAAATTATTTTGTCTTTAACTTGCTCTCAAACCGAAAGGTTGTGTTTTTTAATAAATATATCTTTTTTTAAAACGCCTTTTTCCCGCCTGCGTAATTTAACTCTGCTTATAATTTTTTGCGTGCTTATAACTATTCCAAAGCATATATTATATATGTATGTTTAAAGCAAAAATTAGATATATTTCGTATGTTTTCGGGAGCACAAAATTTATACTTATAAGAATATGAAGTTACGATATTCTTGACATAAACATTTTTCACAGTATGTATTAGCCCCAGCGGGTACTACGAATATTCGTAGAACGCGTGAAACACCTGTCGCTGTAGATGTTCTACGGTATTAAGCTTAATGTTTTTATGGAACAACCTCGAAACTTTCATATGTCAGACACATCATATATACGTTATTAACTTATCTAATCCCTAAAACGGAGAGATGAAAAAGGAATTATTCGTAATATTGTAGCCAACGAAAATAATGTCTTGTCATGCAGCTCTCAAAGCTTATGAGATTTTAATGATTTTAATAAGGAGAAGTTGGCGCCTCTATGTCAATAATCTGACGCGCACGTAATTAAAATGAGTTCAAAATTTTAAGTCAGTGTAGAACCTAATGTAGTCAATCAGTCCCTCGTATTTTGCCATAGCAAAAAAGAGAAAGAAAAAGATATAAAAATCTATCCTATCCGAGTGGTAATTACAGGCAGACGACAGGCAGTGCGTCTCTGTGCCACGATGGTTCTCTTAGCTATAATTATGTGATAAAAAATAAACATATTCAGGATTACAAAACAACTTGAAGAATCAACTAAGGGAAAAAGCGATATTTTAGTCCTATATATACATACGTCAAGTAGTAAAATAATGACTTATAGAAATGTTAAAAGCTTAAAAAATATAAAAAATATTAGATATTATATAGAATTTCATGTTAACAATAACCTTTGATTCCTTGCTTCATATCTATTTACGAAAAATGCTACAAAATCATTGATTTCATGACACATAATACAAAAAAAATATATCGGAAATGTGAGAAGAAATAGTACAGCAAAGGTCCAATTAAGAAATTGAAAGAGGGGATCAAATCTATTTCAGAAATTTATATTGAGAAGATTTCGTTATCGGATTTAGATATAAAAGTAGATTCGCTGATGACATTGTAGTAACCAAATATATTTTTTTTATAATATAGGTGGCAAACGAGCCGACAGATCACCTGATCGTGAGTGAATACTGCCGTCCATAGACATTTGCAACACCAGAGGAGCTACAAAATGCGTTGCCGGCCTTTAAAATGGGAATACGCCCTTTTTTTGAAGGTCTGCAGGTCGTATCTGTCCGGAAACACAGCATGCGGCAACTTATTCTACAATTTTGTGGTGCGGGGCAGAAAATTTCTATTAAAACGCACAGTAGTACTCTGCCAACTGTCAAGGTGGTGGGGGTGGTAGAGTTAACTAAATATAATAAAAACTAAAAAAGGAAAAAGAAGTAGAACAAATCTGTCTATATATCCAAAGAATGTGAATGAATGCCAAAATAACACTTTAGATAAATAAGAAAAAATTAAGTATATACAAGTGGCAATTGAATATATTTATATATAGTAGCTCGTTTTATACTTCTCTGCACTTTTTTTTTATTTTTTACTATCACACTATTATTCCGTTCATAGTGGGGTAGGCAGAGTGCAACGCAGTAACCGTGAGGACCTAGACTAAAAATATTTCGTTCCCTGCTTTTCACAATTTCAAGGAATTGCGTGTTAGGTGACGAAACTCAACGCCGCGCTAACCCAGCCACCAGAGCGAAGAAAATGGAAATGCATCTACCACGAGTGGGAATTAAACCAATAAACAGTCGCGTTACACATGCTGTGCCTCAATAATAACATTTTTATTCCATCAACATTCCAAAAGATTTTTTTTGCCAATTGAAAACTATTTTTCACAAAGGCTTGCTAAAAACTCGTCTATTGAGAATGTAATTAGTGACTTTTATATATTTTTCAATTCGGAAGTGACTCGATATTGAATTGCAAATTTGATAGTGCAGTTTTTAATTATTCAGAGGTATTTTGCATCTGGGAGGTCGATTAAATCCTATTTTCCCTTCAGTCAACTCTAATGTAGGTTATTTAAATATAATTCTAAGCGAAATTCCTTTGTAAATATTCTATAGTTTATTTATGTCCGAGACAGGCTTTTATTTTTGTACCCAAATAGAAATAAATAATATTTATGTATAAAAATACTTAAAGAAAGCATATAATATGTTTTGAATCAGAGCGCTAGGGCAGTTCCTGAGAGACGTGAGTTCAAATCTCGCTGCATTCAAAGTTATAAAGCTTTATTATAGCTTCACGCGTTATCCCGCATATAGCAGGGTAGGCACAGGGAACCGCAGGAAGCGTGCGAACCTAGTGTCAGGACACTCTGTTTTCCACTTTCCTCCTTTATGCGAGGCGTGTTGAGTGGCAAAACTCAACAAAAAAATCCATCTTCTCCGACTGAGAATCGAACCCACAAACCGTTGCCGCGCGTATCACTTGACACATGTACAATGTTTTAGTAAACAAAATATATTTTCTATAGTTAAAATTTGTGCAATTTATACTATAATTATTATTCATATCAATAAATATTCTACCGAGAAAAAGACGTTGTCACGTAAAATTTTCGCCCGTAAAACCCACTTTACAGGCAACCATTTTTTTTTTAGCTTCACGCTTTATCTCGCACATGTCAGGGTTGGCAGAGGGAACTGCAGGGACCATATGAACCTAATCTTAAGACACACTGTTGCTTAGTCCCTGCTTCCTCCGTCCCCGCTTTCCGCCTTTTTCGAGGCATACGTAATGCCTCGTTGCCACGTTGAGTGGAGGAACTCAACGCCGCCGTCTGTGGTTTCTGCGGTTCCCTCTGCCTACCCTGCCATGTGCGGGATAAAGCGTGAAGTTAAAAAAATTAATATTAAAATATGAATAATATATTTCTAGGGAACGAAACCGAATGCACAAATTTCTCTAAGATCCTATGGAATTATAAAATTTGATAGTGTATTTATTGAGCGAGTGAGGAGCGCAGCGACGAGCGAAGCTCTCTGTTAGTGGGGGTCTATGCATTCTTTGTTCGCTAACTCCTCCTAGACCACTGAACCGATTTTGATCGGATTTGTTTTAAACGATCACTGTGGTCATGAGGAGTGCCAACATATATAAAAAACTGTGATCGGACATGTCCTTGAGGAATAATTGAGAAAAAACCAACAAAATTCGATTTTCATTGAAAATGCATTGGATTAGCTTGCGCGTGCAATTTGTTTACATTTAGTCGAGTTACGGCTCGATTCGAGAGCAAAGCTTTTGCCAAATTTGTCGTGTAGTAGTCCGATTTAGGCCATTTTTGAACAATTTTTCACTCCACATATAATTTTGCATACATTCTAATTCGGTTTGTCAAGAAAGTGTCTTTATTGTACCGCTTCCGCGCTCGCTCAATTAACAGGCCGGATGGGCTGAATACCTAGTTGAGCGAGTGAGGAGCGCAGCGACGAGCGAAGCTCTCTGTTAGTGGGGGTCTATGCATTCTTTGTTCGCTAACTCCTCCTAGACCACTGAACCGATTTTGATCGGATTTGTTTTAAACGATCACTGTGGTTATGAGGAGTGCCAACATATATAAAAAACTGTGATCGGACATGTCCTTGAGGAATAATTGAGAAAAAACCAACAAAATTCGATTTTCATTGAAAATGCATTGGATTAGCTTGCGCGTGCAATTTCTCTATGGCCAAACACATTGTGAACTTAATTTATTGAGAAACCCATTGAAATTTGCTAGCGCGCGCCATAAACAGAGATTTCAATTCCCCAGCATAACTCTATGGTACAATTATCACCCCTCATCCCTCAAGGACATCATTTCATGAAATGCGATATAGCTACCACTTGGACCTAATTTCCATGCAAAGTTTCATCGAGTTCTGTCAAACGGCCTCGGAGGGGACAGGCTACAAAAAACGGCGAAGTGAACATATAAGAGCTTCGCTTCAAAAAGTGTCTTTATTGTACCGCTTCCGCGCTCGCTCAATTAACAGGCCGGATGGGCTGAATACCTAGTAAAATAATTAAAAAAACAAATTACTTACATGTGATATGAGGGGTAGATTCCACGCAGCGGCTAGTTTTGCTTCAGTATGACAAGTGCCATCAGGTCCAAAGAAAGCTACCACACCAAGATCACGCATTTGTGTCATCACCCTGACAAAAAATACACTTAATTATAATATCATATTAAAATTATTGTGCTTCACTTTTAATGAGTACATATTCAAGCTTTGTCCCGCTCGTAACTAGGCAGCAAAGTTCCGCCACTCTACACGCAATGCCTCGAAAAAGGCGGAAAGCGGGAACGGAGAAAACAGGAATTAAGTAACGGAGTGTCTTAACACTAAGTTCCTCCGGTCCCTGCAGTTCCCTCTGCCTACCCTGCCATGTGCGGGATGAAGCGTGAAGCTGAAAAAAAAAAAAAAAAAACAAAAAAACTAGGAAGGCAGAGAGAACTCCAGAAGCCGTAGGAATCTATTGTTAAGACTCTATTCCCTGCTTTTCGCCACTTTCGAGGTATTGCGTGTCGAGTGACTAGTTGCCAGAACGAAGAAAATTGAATGAAATTGAAGATGTGACACCTCTGCGCTACAAGGGTTCTTTTAAAGCTAAAGCTTGAATTTTAGATTAAATTGAAACTTTTTAAAACCGCCAAACGCCATGACCTCACATACTATTAATAAATAATACTTTTTTACTTATAATAAATATTAATCATAATATTTTCTCGGAAATCACATCTCCATACAGTTGAACCTCTTTATTTTGTGAGTGGGGTCGGACAGAAGTCATGACTATGATGACATCTTACACGTAAAAATATATCCATATTACGCCGTCTAAAGTATATCTGATACTCTAGAAGCACTGAATTATTTTAATATATGATAATTTTAATAAAGCTAAACTCAAAAACGATTAAATAATCGTTAATTTAATAAATTTGATTTTAAATGTTAATATTGGTCAATCGCATATTATTTCACTCTTTATAAATGAGAAGAAACAAATTAGCTTTCCATGGATTTACCGTGCGGGTGCCGGGCCCATCGTATTGTAGGAAGAGGAGCTCCGAGCATCGCTTGGGACTTGCGACCCACGTTTAACCTACACTTGGGCCCCTTTAAAATGAATTAACGCTCACCTTCACTTTTTGAGCTCCTCCCACTACCTAACCAAATTTTAAATGTTTCTACCAAAGCCACCTTCGAAGTGCATTCTAGAAATGAATTTGTGATAGTTCTAGACGGGCCGAGATCTTTTAGTAAACTGTAGAGAAATTTCGCTGTTATACCTCTCGTTCCTACTTCAACCGCACATAAGCTAACTCTAAACCTATTTAATCTGGTCAGTTCGTTTGTAAGATCAAAATACTTATTGTATTTAAGGTGGTGACTTTTTGGGATATTTATTTCCCACGGAACTGTAAGTTCTGCCAGTACTATGCGTTTTAAGCTTCGAAAATAAAGAAAGATATCCAGTCTGGATGACGAAACACAAATATCCTCAGGGATTTTTCATACGTGTCCATCACATGTGCCCAATCAGGAACTGAATCTAATATGGAGAAAAGCTTTTGTGTAGGTTTTTTATAAGAAGCTTCTTCCACAAACTCTATTGAGCGTTTGCTGGTTGTTATGTTTCTCTGTGCTCTTGCTACTAAAAGACTAACGGTTTCACATATGATTTCTAGTATTTTGCCATGGCGCCGCAAGTATTGACCACTATCCAAGAGTACCCTACACCCCACCAGCACATTTTTAGCTGCCCCCACTGCCACTTTACAGATGTAGCAAGATTTATCGGTAGCTTTACCCTATCTTACTAAATTACTTTGACACGAAAGAGTCATTTGGAACGCATTTAGGTAGAATTTTAATAGTGTTGAAGACCAGTCGTGAATTAGGGTGCGCCATGTTAAAGCTAAATATTAAAAAATGGAAGCTTACGTATTTTCACTTTAAAAACAAATGTAGTCATTAAAAGTTAATAAAATCTAAGAAGACCTCCATTTATGAAAAGGAAGGTCTTTAATAATATTAGATATATTAAAGAAGCCAAGAATAAAATCTTTTCAATAAAATATTTAAGTAGTATAAAGGCTTCATTTTATTTGTACTATCTTCATAATAAAATTAATTTTAGTAATAATATATATAAGTAGGAATGGATTAAACCAATCTTAGTTCAGTAGCACAGTATTTTACTGTAAACGACGGTTGTGTGTTCGATTTTCAGTCGGGTAAATATTTTTTCTCATTTTATTGCTCTAACAATAAAATTAAGTGCATTGTTGAGTTCTAAAAATTACGTACTAATTATTGTATGGGAAGTGGGAAACGAAGTTAATACTAGGTTCTGCGTACTCTGGTATATATGAAACACAGTATGAAACTGAGATGAGTTAAAATCTCAAATTTCTGGCTACAGTAAAATCTTAATACAAATCATTTTGAAGTATAGTTATTTTCCATAGTGAAAAAACGTCGACCTTTAAAATACATTATCATGTGTGGGTTTAATTCTGCTACAAGTACGTAACATACACTTAGTTTTGCTCGTACTTGCTCGCTCAAGTGTTTCATTATAATAACTTAAGATTTCTTAACAAATAGCAATATACTAACAATATTATACATTATAATATAGTATTGTCTATATGGACGGAAATCAATATACATTTTATGATTTTATTGTTACGAAAGGTTTTAGTATTGTAATTAATATTTAACTATTGTAAGCAGTTCAACCTATTTGTAATGTAATAATAATAACAATAATAATAATAATAAAGGTTTTATTATCGCAATTCAGGATCAAATAATAAACACAAAAAATTATAGAAAATATATCATAAAAGACCCAACAGTAACTAATGATAAATGTCGCAGATGCTATACACAACCGGAAACAATACAACACATAACAGGTGCCTGTACAAGCCTTACACAGACAGATTACACCCACCGACATAACCAACTAGTAAATATAATACACCAAAGCCTAGCACTCAAATATAATTTCATACAAGACAGAAATATTCCGTATTATAAATACACCCCCCAAACTATCCTAGAAAATACCTCATATAAAATATACTATGACCGCGCTATACTCACTGACAAAACGATACATTTCAATAGGCCAGATATAACACTACAAGATAAAATAAATAAAACTGTCTACTTAATAGACATCGCAGTGCCCAACACCCACAACATCCAAAACACAATAGCTGAAAAAATTAATAAATATACAGACCTAAAAGAAGAAGTTTCTCGTATTTGGAAAGTTAATAAAGTGTACGTCGTTCCAATAGTAATATCTACCACCGGCGTCATACCAAAAGCCATTCAACATTATTTAAAATTAATTAGCTTACAAAACAACATAATATCTACTCTACAGAAAGCTGCCATCCTAAATACTTGTAGGATTGTGAGGAAGTTCTTGCAGACAGAAGAAAATTCCATAAACACTTAAACCATACACATTACGCACTATAATTACTTGGCATATGCCCGTAGTTATGGTTTTACACCAGCTTAAAGCTGAGAAGTTCAAATGAAAATAATAATAATAATAATAATAAATATACACAACTTAAATTATCGCTTAAAGCGATCTCTTCCAGGCAACCTTTGGAAGTTGGAGTTGTATAAGGATGGGCGGTGCATTAACAAAGAAATATATAAATATAAATATATATATATATATATATATATATATATATATATATATATATATATATATATATATATATATATATATATATATATATATATATATATATATATATATATATATATATATATATATATATATATATATATATATATATATATATATATATATATATATATATATATATATATATATATATATGACGTAGAAATTCCTCCAGGATTATTTTAAAAAGCGTGACGTCAGCTTTGCTGACGTCACTTTCACCAACATAATCTTGATGGCTCATTTTGCAATGAAATAATAAAACTATTTCAGCAAAATAACAAGTTTATTCAACAATCGATCAGGACACAAAGTTCGTCCGAACAGTCCGACGGCTCGAATGAGAATGAACCCCTGAGCAACCGTCGCACTGCCTTTTATAGTAAAAATCATAATAACAACACCTGTTGAATACAGGTTTTCAATCAATTAAATTACTAAAAAATTCATTTTTATGTTTCGTTTTAACAATGATTAATTCATTTTTGATTTTTAAACATTAAACAACAACTGATTTACAAATTAATTCGAAATAACTTGATTAAATAATTAATTTAAAGCGTTTGCGCCGACACGGCCATTCTGAAAGGCGGTGCGCGCTCTGCACCAGCCTTATCTCGCCGTCTTCTCGTAGTTTTCTCGTGGTCAATATAGTTTTGTGATGATAATTGTTCGGAGTTTGGCGCCGACACGGCCATTCTGAAAGGTGGTGCGCGCCCTGCACTAGCCTTATCTCGCCGTGTTCTCGTAGTTTTCTCGTGGTCAATATCTGGAAAAAGCACAATTTTTGGTTTGAGCATTTGTTAATAATTTCTAAGGAATCACGAAGGAGGTTCTCGGAGGTTCTCGGAGGTTCTCGGAGGTTCTCGGAGGTTCTCGGAGGTTCTCGGAGGTTCTCGGAGGTTCTCGGAGGTTCTCGGAGGTTCTCGGAGGTTCTCGGAGGTTCTCGGAGGGTCTCGGAGGGTCTCGGAGGGTCTCGGAGGGTCTCGGAGGTTCTCGGAGGGTCTCGGAGGTTTTCGGAGGGTCTCGGAGGTTCTCGGAGGGTCTCGGAGTCTCGGAGGGTCTCGGAGGTTCTCGGAGGTTCTCGGAGGTTCTCGGAGGGTCTCGGAGGGTCTCGGAGGGTCTCGGAGATTCTCATGGTCAATATCTGTAAAAAGCACAATTTTAGGTTTGACCATTTGTTAATACCTTCTAAGGAATCACGAAGGATTTTCTCGGAGTTTCTTGGAGGTTCTCGGAGATTGTAGTAAATGTGTGCATTTTCGTGTAACTGTATGTGTGTGTGTGTGTGTGTGTGTGTGTGTGTGTGTGTGTGTGTGTGTGTGTGTGTGTATGTGTGTGTGTGTCTATAAGGTTCTCGAAGTTTCTCGGAGGTTCTCGGCGGTTCTCGAAGATTCTCGGAGGTTCTCGGAGATTGTAGTAAATGTGTGCATGTGTGTGTGTGTGTGTATGTGTGTGTGTGTGTGTGTATGTGTGTATGTGTGTGTGTGTGAGTGTGTGTTCACGTTACGTGTTTATATGAAGTTAAATATGCTTTTACTTTGAGTGTGACGGTAACCCGTCCTAATTATAATGAAAAATATTACTTACGTTTATGTTTTTAATTTTCTCTTCCGCCGCCACTACGGTAACCCGTCTAAATGTTAGGTTATAATGAAAAATATTACTTACGTTTACGTTTTTAAATACTTATCGTTCAGATTGCGATTGCTTGGATAGCTCGAGGTTGTGCAGGATCAGTACACGTCGAAACATACGGTACTGCATGGTGGATTCATTGCCACTCGGCTATTGCTTGAATTGTATTGCTTGAAACAGCGGCTGTCCATTACCGACCGCAATCCTTCATCTCTCCGTTGTTCGACCTTTAGCCAATCTAAATCTTTTGTTATGTTGTTAACTACCGGTTCATTTGGATTCTACTGAAAAAGTCAGCATGTTGTAAACGCTCGCTTTTGCGGTATTCTACGTCAAACTCATATATCCTTGGTAGTAGGTCCTTTTTATGTTTGGAGACCTTCAATGCATTGCAGTCCGTTATGACTGTAAATTTGCGCCCATAGAGATATTGTGGAAAATGTTTTATTGCGCGTACTACTGCTAAAGTTTCCAATTCGTATGTGTGGTATGGGCTCTCCGCTTCGGCAGTTCTCATACTCATAAGGCAACTGCGTGTTGTCGACCTTCAATAATTTGGACCAGTACAGCACCAAACACTAAACTGCTTGCATCAGTATAAAGCTGTATTGGAGCCGTTTCCTGAAACAGAGTTAATGCTGGAGCTGATGACAGACATTAGATCACCTTAGATCGAGCATTTTCATGAAGCTCAGTCCATTCCCATTTTGCCCCACTGTCAAATACAGCTTGAACAGTTTTGTACCAACTTGGATGGTAATTGGAGCTAATTTTGTTCCGTAGGCTTTGCATCATTGTTGTTTTGACTCTGCTTGACATCTGAAGGTTTGAATCTATTTCCGGTTCAAATGTTGTGATGAGGTTATTTCGTAGTTCTTCCCATGACGACGTGGTAACCATCCAGTCATCTACCCACATTTTGGCTCTACCCTTTAATAGGCTGCCAACTTTCATTCGAACGTCAAAATCATTTAGTATTGCCTTGTCAATATGCTGACACCATTCTCGAACCCCTACGTTGGTGTCCGGATAGAAAGATGGAAGATAGACATCGTTGATGCGCACTTTTGTTTCTGTATTCATCTTCTTCATCATTTCCATCGTTTGCATGTCGAACTGAGGCGGTACCCCGGTCATAATGGATGATGGCATATTTATGCCATCCATATCTTGCTATGGAGCCGACGAAGGAAACTGCCCAGGATATGGAGTAGTCCCGACACCGTTCTGTGGGGCTGTTGCAACCACTTGCCTCCAATTAGCTGTATCAGGTTGAATGCGAGCTGATGAGGATGTGGTTTGGATCGGAAGAGTGTCCGAATCCTGTTCCCTGACTTCTGATGACGTAGAAATTCCTCCAGGATTATTTTTAAAAAGCGTGACGTCAGCTTTGCTGACGTCACTTTCACCAACATAATCTTGATGGCTCATTTTGCAATGAAATAATAAAACTATTTCAGCAAAATAACAAGTTTATTCAACAATCGATCAGGACACAAAGTTCGTCCGAACAGTCCGACGGCTCGAATGAGAATGAACCCCTGAGCAACCGTCGCACTGCCTTTTATAGTAAAAATCATAATAACAACACCTGCTGAATACAGGTTTTCAATCAATTAAATTACTTTTAAAATTCATTTTTATGTTTCGTTTTAACAATGATTAATTCATTTTTGATTTTTAAACATTAAACAACAACTGATTTACAAATTAATTCGAAATAACTTGATTAAATAATTAATTTAAAACGTTTGCGCCGACATATATATATATATATATATATATATATATATATATATATATATATATATATATATATATATATATATATATATATATATATATATATATATATATATATATATATATATATATATATATATATATATATATATATATATATATATATATATATATATATATATATATATATATATATATATATATATATATATATATATATATATATATATATATATATATATATATATATATATATATATATATACATATATATATATACATATACATATACATATATACATACACATATATACATACACATATATACATACACATACATATAAAAAATGTAAAGTTACTTATGATTTAATTTTCGAATATAAACCAGAAATATCAGCTATTGTGAAAGTTAATCTCTTCTATATTAACTATCTTACGAGAATAAACCAATTGACAATACTCTGTTACTTTATTGTTAAAAATGAACTACTAACAGCGAAACCCTAGCCTAGCGCCGACATACACATACTTACTACTTAACAACTTCTTAAAGCTTTATGTAAAAAATATATAAAAAAATGTATATTTCGTGTTTTAATTACCTTAAAGAAAGACTATCTTTATCCATAGGCATCGAAGGTCTTGGTTGGCCGATGTCAGCAGTCACGAAGCGTAGCTTATATCCTGGTAATAGAGTAGGATCTCGGTTTACAGCTGCTACAGCAAGTGGCAGAGCGCCTAGGATTGTCTGGAAAATAACAAATTTGTTAAATAATCTGAAAAATATACAAAAATGATTGTAAATGTATTTGAAACCGCTATTCCTAAGATTTATTCTGTTGGCTTTATATATTTATTACAACTTTACGTGCTTTAATGTATCTAAGAGCATTTTCATCAAATAATTTGATTTTCTAGATATCTAGTTACTTTTCTTATAGAAAAAGTTCTCATAGCTCCGTGAAATATAAGTTACTGTTTGCGATTTCGTTTACGTACGTTTTAAATTTCGTCTTATCTCGTGGCTGTGAAAACTTAATAAACTGTCTTTTAGATTTCCCAAAATATCCAAGGAACCTGCATCAGAAATTCCATCTTTCTACGCTTAATAGTTTCGACTATGCTTTGTTTATGAGGCATTTAGTAACGTAAACGTTATATATATATATATATATATATATATATATATATATATATATATATATATATATATATATATATATATATATATATATATATATATATATATATATATATATATATATATATATATATATATATATATATATATATATATATATATATATATATATATATATATATATATATATATATATATATATATATATATTCAAGTAGTTATGCCGAGCGATACTGCAGGTGGGTCGCTAGTCAATGTCAATGTAATAATCTCCCAATGAGCGTGATTGGTGTTAACTAATACGTCTCAATAATTCCACTAATGAGATAATTTAGTAATTGTTCTATTTCATAATTAATAATGACCATTCTAAACTTACGTAATGAATTTTATGAATGAATTTTATGTAATTGTGATCTACATAATTTATAATATATAGTTGAATTTCGGCTAGAATTATATAATACGGAATTCTACGTATAGTCATCCGAAGTACAAGTTTATTAATCTCAAAAAATACCTTTTGATTGATAATATTATCGTTTTTATTGTTTACAATTAACAAAACTTAAAACCGTGCAAAAATAATAAATGTATTAAAAATACTGCAGGTAAGCCTTTTGTATATATATGTGCTGGTATGATGGAGCGCGACCTTGGCCATTTTGATTAGATTTTGTTTGAGCTTTACGCTAAAGCTTCGTAGATGGAGACTAGAGTTAAGTTACTCCAATATCTCGTTTCCACTTCAAAAAGAGAGAATGCGTGTATTGGAGCTGAAACTCACGTCGAGCTTTATTTAGGGGGCGGAGAAGTGAAAACAGTTCATATAACACAGTGAATTCTATCATAAGTTCAACCAATAAGCATCAAGCTTTTTATTCAAATTATATAGATGAATATTAAAAAAATATTTATTATATTAAAAGTTCATGCAACAAAATTTGACGTTTTCGTAGAAACTTAATTATTGTAAACAAAACACTGACTCTTGAATCCAAAATCGTGTCTCTTTACAAAGCCAAATATTTATCAGTATTTGAGAGCACCTTAGAACCTTCCATTGCTCTTGAAAATTCTTAAATATAATTTATAGACCAATTTATCCTTAAATCAACGTGTTAAGTACAAAAATTTTTAGGTGGGAGAGTTATGTTGTCAGTGATGACAACCTTTAGTTAGACTGGACCGGATATTTACCACTCTCAGCATTTAAAACTGGCGTTAAGTAGTAGTTTTTTTGTCAGACCGAGTGACACAGCTTATCTTCATTATCCTGGCTACAAATTAGAGCATAACTTCATGAGTCATGCCGGAGTCGCTGTGTTCATAAGGAATGACTTGAATTTCCGTCGTCTTGCTAATTTTGAAGGTCGGGACCTGAAACGATCGGGTCCGAATCTACGCATGTCTGTACAAGTCCCATAGTGGTAACACAGAAACAGATCGACTCATGGAGCGCTTGCATTCGGCCATTGCTGATGTGCTCTTGCTCATGCTCTCCGCTGAAATCTTTGCGATTTTAATTCCCACAAATCCGATTAGGTTGGTTCACGCACCACTGACCACGCGGGGCGGGCTGTATTTGACCTTGCTGTGGCTAGTGGTTAATGGACTGTCCCAACTGGTTGAGTCACCTACGCGTCTTCCAGACATGGATAGCCATAATGCCTCTTTACTGGACCTTCTGCTGACTTCACATCCAGAATAGTACTGGGTTGTGGTCGATGCCCCTCTGGGATCTTCTGATCACTGCCTAGTGCGGAGTGAGGTGCTTATTAAGCGCAACATTCACAGAACACCAGCAACTCGTCGCGTCTGGCACTATAAGTCGGCAGATTGGTCCGGGATGCGTGCTTTTTTCTCATCCTATCCCTGGGGGCCGATTTGCTTCTCTTCTGATGATCCGTGTACCTGTGCTTCGGCTGTCATCGAGGTGGTTTTACAGGGTATGGAGCTTTATGTTCCTAGGTCTGTGGTGCCACTTGGTGGTTTGGTAAGTGTTGCAAACAAGCTGCTACTGAAAAGCGTAAGGCATATTAAATGTGGGCTGAGGCGCTGGCTACTACGGATCCAAAAGTGAAAACCTTAAAAGGAAAGTATAACCGAGCCTCTAGGTACTAATCTACTACTAACTAAGCTGCAAATCGCCAGAGCCAGGTCCGAGCATGTCGCCAAAATCGGTGAGAAACTTGTGGAACACATCAGTTCATGGCGCTCTCTAAGGCAACACTTGGCAACTTCAGCCGGCCCTCGTTTCCACTGCTACGCACAGAGAATGATATCCTCGTCTATACTGCTGCCAAAGAGAAAGCCGACCGCCTAAGAACTGTCTTTGTCCCTAACTCGACTCTTGATGACCAAGGCAAGACACCGCCGACAATCTCGAGATGTCTGAGTTCAATGCCAGACATTAAGTTTAGTCAAAAAGATGTTCGGCGAGCCCTCTTTTCTTTGGATATCCACAAGTCGAGTGGACCTGACGGCATTTCTCCTTTAGTGCTCCGTTTTTGCGCTCCTGAGTTGACATCGTTACTAACGCGTCTATTTCGGCTTTCCTAGTCAATATGCGTAGTCCCAAACTCATGGAAGAGCTCTGATCTACCCGATCCCGAAGAAAGGTGACAGCTTAAATCTGGCAAACTATAGGCCTATCGCTATCACTTCCCTGCTCTCCAAAGTTATGGAGAGTATAATTAAGAAGCCAGCTCTTAGCTTATCTAGAGGATCACCACTTTACCTTACTCACCGTTGGGCTGCAGCTGTCAAAAGCAAAGGCAAAGGCCTGACAGGCCTGATAGTCTGGATATGGCGAAAGCCTTTGATCGTGTGTGGCATAAAGCACTCTTAGCAAAACTTCCTTTGTATAGGCTTCCCGAGAATTTGTGCAAGTGGGTCGCTAGCTTTCTTACCGGGCGTAGCATTAAAGTCGCTGTTGACGGTTTTTGCTCTGATTATTTTCCCGTAAATGCCGGCGTCCCCCAAGGCTGTGTGCTATCCCCCACGCTTTTTTTTTCTGCATATCAATGACATGTTAGAAGATTCTAACAGGACGTGTGCAGGTCTTTCTCGGTAAAACTTGTGTCTTCTATTGATACCTCCCTCAGTAATGAGTCATTGTGGGGTGAAAGGAATCTTGTTCAATTCAACCCCCAGAAGACTCAAATTTGCGCGTTAACCACTAAAATAAGCCCTTTTGTCGTGTCACTAGTTTTTGAGAACACTTCTCTTAAAGCCACGCTTATTATCAGTATATTGGGGCTCAGCGTTTCAAATAACTGTCATTTGGATAGCAAGGTCAAGTTGGCCGCGAAGAAACGAGGTGTCATCGGAGGAGCGAGACAGTACTTCACGCCTACACACCTATTGGCTATGTATAGAGCCCAGGATCGGCCTCACATGGAGTATTGTTCGCATCTCTGGTCTGGGGCAGTATCGTCCCCATCATCTGGACACGTAGAACTCCACTACTATGTGATTCCGTAGGATTTTTTTGCCACGTACCACACTACTGTGGAATAGCCTACCTGCGACAGTGTTTCCAAATCGATACGACATGGGTACCTTCAAAAAGCGCGTCTATGTCCACCTTAAAGGCCGGCAACACTCTTGTAATACCTCTGCTGTTACTCAGGGCCGTGGGTGTCGGTGATCACTTACCATCAGGTGACCCGACCGCTCGTTTCCTTGTCCTTCCCATAAAAAAAAATAACATTTGAATGTAGCATAATTAATTTGTGTTTGCAAAATGTAATATCATGAAGTTGTAAGGACCCTCGTGGCGCAGCGGCGAAGCGTGGACCTGTAAACGCGACAGTTTGTGGGTTTGATTGCCACTTGGGGAAGAATTGGAATTTTTCTATTTCCATTTTCATCGCTCTGAAAACTGACAAAGCGCAGCGTTGAGTTCTGCCACTCAACACGCCTTGCCATGCATTAAAAAGGCTGAAAGTAAGGACGGAGCCGCAGGTGGGTCGCTAGTCAATAGTTATGTAACATTTACGTTACATAACTGCCTCATACATATAGATAATAAGATTTCATGAATAAATTAAACTACATATATACTTTATAAATAACACGTAGTATTTTAAAGTTTCCTTTACGAATCAGTCAGATTAAAATGCGCAGTGATCAGCAGATCAAAGCTATTTCAATTAAAAATACATTGATTCATTTCCCCGAATTCAAATATTCCGTTTCTCTTTTAAGGCATTATATTTTAAGCATTTTATAGTGAAAGTAAAGTCGAGATCCTAAATTTCCCAATATCACTCATAAAGAAAACTAATTTGATTCTATTATTTATAACGATATCGTGATGCAGTGACGTAATTGTAGCACGTTGTCTAATCCAACGATAGTAGGTTCAATTTCAACTTAGGAACGTCTTCTTTTTTATTTACTTATCATACGACAGAGTTCGATTACACATATTGTTCTCATATTTGATAAAAATAAAAAACCCAGAGATTTATTACCATTTTCCGCGAATTTATTTATCTTAGATAAAAAAATATTAAACAAAATAAAAAACAAATTGTCATTGAGTCTATGGTGATTATCAAGATTAATCAGATTGCCTAATAAAGCGACGAGTTTGGGTTCGATGTCCACTCAAAAATAATTTGTTTTATTTTCCTCGCTCTGAAAATAAGATAAAGCGCAGGGTTGAGTTTCGCATTCAACACTCAACGTCTGTAGAGATGTTTTTTCTTTTTTCTTTTTTTCGTTTTTTCTTTTTTTTTAACGACTTTTCGTAGGAAAAGTGAGGAACGGATTGACTTAACGTTAAATTCCTTCTAAATTTCTATGTGGTTGTAATAAAAAACCGTAACTATTGTTATACTGGTAAAACAAAATCCACCACTTCACGTGAAACAAAAGTAGAGCTGCTTGACTTTAGGTCCTGAACTTATTCTAAATACAATAATTACAATGACGTTACAACTTCATTTTTTTAGCTTTACGCTCTATCCCGCACATGGCATGGTAGGCAGGGGGAACTGCAGGAACCATAGAAACCTAGTGTTAAGACACTCCGTTGCTTAGTCCCTGCTTTTTCCGTTCTCACTTTCAACTTTTTTCAAGGCATGACAAGACGAAGTGGCGGAACTCGATGCCGCGCTTTGCCTAGTTTCCAGAATGAAGAAAATAGAAATAGAAAAATCCATCTTCCCCGAGTGGGAATCGAACCCACAAACCGTCGTGTTTAAAGGTACACGCTACGCCGCTGCGCCACGAGGGTCCTTAAAACTTCATGATGCTACATTTTGCAAACATGAATTAATTATGCTACAATCTAATGTCATTTACACTTAAGTTGTTGATTTAAGGATCTATCTATAAATTATATTTAAAGATTTTCAAGAGCAACGAAAGGTGAATGTCAACGCTCCTTATTTTAAGCTCTCAAATACTGATAAATATCTGGCTTTGTAAAGAGACACGATTTTGCATTCAAGAGTCAGTGTTTTGTTTACAATAATTAAGTTTCTACGATATAATTTGAATAAAAAAGCTCGAAGCTTATGGGTTGATTTTTTGATAGAATTCACCGCCCCCTGAATAAAGCTCGCCGTGGGTTGCAGGTACAAGACACGCAACGTCTTATTTTGAAGTGGAAACGAGATATTGGAGTGACTTAACTTTAGTGTCCATCTACGAAGCTTTAGCGTAAAGCTCAAACTATACAAAATCCTGTCAAAAGGCGAAGGTCACCCTCCATCATACCAGCACATGTGTATACAATAAGGTCACCTGCAGTACATTTAATACATTTATTAATTTTGCACGGTTTTAAGTTTTGTTAATTCTAAACAATAAAAACGAAACCATAACGATATATATATATATATATATATATATATATATATATATATATATATATATATATATATATATATATATATATATATATATATATATATATATATATATATATATATATATATATATATATATATATATATATATATATATCTATATATATATATATATATATATATATATATTTTTTTTTTTTTTTTTTTGAACGAGTTCAGTAAGGTCTCGTTGTGACTCCTGCTTTACTTTTTGAACTAAGACGGGCATATTGCGAAACTCTATAACAGTGGACTTAAGCCTTTTTTCTAAATCATCAATTTTATTCTCCAGTGAAGATATGTAAGTAAGATTTTCTTTACGTTCCTTTTCCATACTGATGAGTCTTTCTTTCATTTCTTCGTACTGCTTGGACATAAATTGCATTGCCTTTTCCATTTCGGAATTGGTAGCTTGAATATTCGAGTTTTGCTGTTTTAATACTGATATGTCAGCACATAATGTGTTAAGAGTTTTATCTAGTTCTTTTTTCCAACTTGTCAGCATAGAAAGAAGTTCCTCCTTCAGTGAATCGTTTTCTGGTTGGTCATAGACTTCAGTACCACGAAATCTTTTCTGTCGTCTTCCTACATAGCTAAATGTGTTTTCCGGATCCAGATTTGCCAGGTCACTTTCCGACGAAACATGTTGCACTGTAACACTAGGAACACTGTTATCTTGCTTTGCCATTTTATTTGTCGAGTTCTTTTTAATTTTGTTTTTTTAAGTTCACAGTTTTCGTGGTGACACACCGGTTGAATGCAGTTGTGCGGAGTATATTTGTTATAACCGTTTATCCCTTTCTAACTCACACTATTTGTATGTTCGCCTGGTATATCACTGTCTAATATTGAGTTTAATAATTATTATAATATTTAAATGACACAAGTAAGTGGACACGTCTAACTGCTTAAGCGATTCTTAGAATTGTCCTTGTCATAGATGCCTTCGGTAGTCCTCATTCTTTTTACACTGTATTTTCAAATGTCAACCGGATACTGTGGTTGACCTTACATATCTCACCATTTTACTTAGGTTTTATATATATATATATATATATATATATATATATATATATATATATATATATATATATATATATATATATATATATATATATATATATATATATATATATATATATATATATATATATATATATATATATATATATATATATATATATATATATATATATATATATATATATATATATATATATATATATATATATATATATATATATATATATATATATATATATATATATATATATATATATGTATATATATATATATATATATATATATATATATATATATATATATATATATATATATATATATATATATATATATATATATATATATATATATATATATATATATATATATATATATATATATATATATATAAATATATATTCCTATGCTTTCATTGTCCATTACTCTTATATTTATGTAATTTTTATGTTAAAACAAATCTACAAATGTGTAATAAATAAGTGACGTACTTTTTCTTTATCGTTACTTTTTGAATATTAATACTTTTTTATAATGGACATCGTTCTCTTTGAACTCCTTAAACATAGAAAATAAGTATTAATAAGTACGCCATTTTTATTTCGAATCCATTATGGAATAAAATAATAACTCTTTTTTTATTATTTTAATTTATATTATATAATATAAAAGAAATAAAAATAGTTAACAAAATTAAATTTAATTTCATTTTAAACAAAGTTTATATAAATGTGGTTGAGTTCGTGTAATATAATATAGATTTTTAAGTTACAGCGTCCCGAATGTTGTCTTCTATTGCTCAAGCTATGTTTGTATGGGGTTGAAAGTTGATATTACTCGTGACACGCGACCGTCGGGGTTTAGTGAATTTAATAACTTGTTGTTAACCGATATAGGTGGCACCTTTGATACGTCTAAATGTCATATCTGACATGGTTGTGCTGTGGATTTATTTAAGATATCGGCCTACTAGCGGTAGACAGTTAGAACTGATGTGTGAATCTATGACATATTGAGATCAGTCGACATTAATAAGAATCTATCTATATCTTATATAATAGAGCGTTACAGTGCTTTGGGAAAAAAATATGAAATCTTAAAAACATAGAGAAGACATATTAACATTCGTACGTAAACTTTACGTTACATTATAAACATCATATAACGTTAACTATTTCGTTGGGTCCTAGGATCAACAAGAATGTAAACAAGCGATGGAATTCGCGGTCAATGGCGATAATAATCATTTTCCTTTTATAACTATCAGCGATGGATAGTTATGTTGACGGGATTTATGGGTTTCCTAAGATAACCCGCAAGTATGCTCACTTGCAGGCTATGTTAGGACAAGCCCTTGGTAATTACAATGGAACGTTGCTAATTTATGAGCTAATACTAGCCATTCCTGATGACAAAACAAACTTTGAATCTCTCCAAGATTATTAAATATTTAAGATAATTTATATCGAATACTTTATAATAATATATTAAAAAAATATTTAAGATTATTTATATCGAATACTTAAATTATATAATATTTTTATACATAGCAGGAAGGAAATAATTACGAGAAAGTGGAATGATTCTTCTCCCTCGTTATAAATTATATTTTTTCTATATAATATAACTTAATATAAGTGAAGATATTTCTTTAATGCCAACAAGAGTTCTTAGCTATTAAAGTTTCAAAGGAATTTTAAAAATAATATTATTAAGTATGCGTCAAGTTGTCAAGAGGAACGCAACAACTTACTTAAGAATCACATTGGAATTACGATTCATAATTTTTTTTATATATATATATATATATATATATATATATATATATATATATATATATATATATATATATATATATATATATATATATATATATATATATATATATATATATATATATATATATATATATATATATATATATATATATATATATATATATATATATATATATATATATATATATATATATATATATATATATATATATATATATATATATATATATATATATATATATATATATATATATATATATATAAAAAAAAATTATGAATCGTAATTCCAATGTGATTCTTAAGTAAGTTGTTGCGTTCCTCTTGACAACTTGACGCATACTTAATAATATTATTTTTAAAATTCCTTTGAAACTTTAATAGCTAAGAACTCTTGTTGGCATTAAAGAAATATCTTCACTTATATTAAGTTATATTATATAGAAAAAATATAATTTATAACGAGGGAGAAGAATCATTCCACTTTCTCGTAATTATTTCCTTCCTGCTATGTATAAAAATATTATATAATTTAAGTATTCGATATAAATAATCTTAAATATTTTTTTAATATATTATTATAAAGTATTCGATATAAATTATCTTAAATATTTAATAATCTTGGAGAGATTCAAAGTTTGTTTTGTCATCAGGAATGGCTAGTATTAGCTCATAAATTAGCAACGTTCCATTGTAATTACCAAGGGCTTGTCCTAACATAGCCTGCAAGTGAGCATACTTGCGGGTTATCTTAGGAAACCCATAAATCCCGTCAACATAACTATCCATCGCTGATAGTTATAAAAGGAAAATGATTATTATCGCCATTGACCGCGAATTCCATCGCTTGTTTACATTCTTGTTGATCCTAGGACTCAACGAAATAGTTAACGTTATATGATGCTTATAATGTAACGTAACGTTTACGTACGAATGTTAATATGTCTTCTCTATGTTTTTAAGATTTCATATTTTTTTCCCAAAGCACTGTAACGCTCTATTATATAAGATATAGATAGATTCTTATTAATGTCGACTGATCTCAATATGTCATAGATTCACACATCAGTTCTAACTGTCTACCGCTAGTAGGCCGATATCTTAAATAAATCCACAGCACAACCATGTCAGATATGACATTTAGACGTATCAAAGGTGCCACCTATATCGGTTAACAACAAGTTATTAAATTCACTAAACCCCGACGGTCGCGTGTCACGAGTAATATCAACTTTCAACCCCATATAAACATAGCTTGAGCAATAGAAGACAACATTCGGGACGCTGTAACTTAAAAATCTATATTATATTACACGAACTCAACCACATTTATATAAACTTTGTTTAAAATGAAATTAAATTTAATTTTGTTAACTATTTTTATTTCTTTTATATTATATAATATAAATTAAAATAATAAAAAAGAGTTATTATTTTATTCCATAATGGATTCGAAATAAAAATGGCGTACTTATTAATACTTATTTTCTATGTTTAAGGAGTTCAAAGAGAACGATGTCCATTATAAAAAAGTATTAATATTCAAAAAGTAACGATAAAGAAAAAGTACGTCACTTATTTATTACACATTTGTAGATTTGTTTTAACATAAAAATTACATAAATATAAGAGTAATGGACAATGAAAGCATAGGAATATATATTTATATATATATATATATATATATAGCAATATATTTATATATATATATATATATATATATATATATATATATATATATATATATATATATATATATATATATATATATATATATATATAATATATATATATATATATATATATATATATATATATATATATATATATATATATATATATATATATATATATATATATATATATATATATATATATATATATATATATATATATATATATATATATAAAACCTAAGTAAAATGGTGAGAGATGTAAGGTCAACCACAGTATCCGGTTGACATTTGAAAATACAGTGTAAAAAGAATGAGGACTACCGAAGGCATCTATGACAAGGACAATTCTAAGAATCGCTTAAGCAGTTAGACGTGTCCACTTACTTGTGTCATTTAAATATTATAATAATTATTAAACTCAATATTAGACAGTGATATACCAGGCGAACATACAAATAGTGTGAGTTAGAAAGGGATAAACGGTTATAACAAATATACTCCGCACAACTGCATTCAACCGGTGTGTCACCACGAAAACTGTGAACTTAAAAAAACAAAATTAAAAAGAACTCGACAAATAAAATGGCAAAGCAAGATAACAGTGTTCCTAGTGTTACAGTGCAACATGTTTCGTCGGAAAGTGACCTGGCAAATCTGGATCCGGAAAACACATTTAGCTATGTAGGAAGACGACAGAAAAGATTTCGTGGTACTGAAGTCTATGACCAACCAGAAAACGATTCACTGAAGGAGGAACTTCTTTCTATGCTGACAAGTTGGAAAAAAGAACTAGATAAAACTCTTAACACATTATGTGCTGACATATCAGTATTAAAACAGCAAAACTCGAATATTCAAGCTACCAATTCCGAAATGGAAAAGGCAATGCAATTTATGTCCAAGCAGTACGAAGAAATGAAAGAAAGACTCATCAGTATGGAAAAGGAACGTAAAGAAAATCTTACTTACATATCTTCACTGGAGAATAAAATTGATGATTTAGAAAAAAGGCTTAAGTCCACTGTTATAGAGTTTCGCAATATGCCCGTCTTAGTTCAAAAAGTAAAGCAGGAGTCACAACGAGACCTTACTGAACTCGTTCAAAAAACATGTACAATGTTAAAGGTGAATATTAATCCCAGTGACATTAAAGACATTTACCGGGTGAAAAACAAAGCTGGTTCATCCATAGTTGTGGCTGAATTTACCACAGTTTTAACAAAAAATAAAATCCTAAGTAGTGTGAAGGAGTTCAACAAAATAAATACGAACAATAAGCTATCCTCATCGACAATTGGTATTCCTGGTCCGGCGGTACCCGTGTATGTCTCGGAAAGCTTGACTAATAAGAACCGTAAATTGTTGGCAATTACCAGGGAAAACAGAAAAGCTCTCGGATACGAATATTGTTGGACATCCAATGGCAGAGTCTACCTAAGAAAAGCTGAAGGCTCTCCACGCGTGGAAATAAAAAACGAAAAAGACTTAGCTTCCCTAAAGAAACAATGACTATATCATATTATCGTGTTATTACTTATATATTTTTTGTACATTTTATTTTTATACTACAAATTGGTTCAGTGTGCCACGAGCCTAACTTCGAACAGTATAAGAAACATTTATTCAAATCTACCCACACTATACACTGCATATACATACAGTTATAAAAATTATAACACAAATTTATATTACCCGATAAAACCTGACTACACTATTAATACTCAATGTGTGTTCTACTGTAAATTATTTGCTATTATAACAACCTTAATTGAGCGAAATCAAAACAAAATTCGGATGTTCCTCGGAGTGAGTACACAATTAGAAAACGTTCAAGCTAATTGTAGATTAAAAGACACAATCTGGGATATGAACTGCTACAGAAATACAACTATCATAAATTCAACACTTGGTAAGTATTTTAAACTAAGTAAATGTATCATATATTTGCATGTGCAACTGACTGTAGTAAATTTCTTGCTAATATTTTTTTTATGGAGTAACACAGAACTGTACAAAGATTATATTTATTTTTAAAATTCAATCCAAATGAAATATTCTTAACTAGTGAACTTGATAATACAGAAAAGGTGCAGTGCACATTGGTCACAGATCCTACAATTAGCTCAAAAATTTTGACATTAAATTCCAAAACAAAAACACGGCCGTTTTGCATTATTAATCAAAATATATGTAGCATAAATAAAAATCTAGATAATCTAATGGTATTTGCTTCGTTTATAGATGTTAATATTGATGTATTTGTCTTGAGTGAATGCTGGACTAATGATAAGTTTGTGCCACAAAAAATAACTAACTACAATATGTTCTATACCAAAACTAGCTACAATAAAAACGACGGGGTCGTAATATACGTTAAAAATAACTATGAAGTTAGTGTCTACGAACCAAATTGTATGAAGGAGTGCAACTGTTTAGTGGTGATATTCAATGATAGTACAACACTGATTGGCATTTATCGTCCTCCTTGCTTTTTAGACCCAACAGAATTTATTAACTCACTAGAAATATTATTAAGCAGCATTAAAACTAAAAATATAATCTTGACTGGAGACATTAATATAAATACGCTGACCTTGTCTAAAAGTAGTACATGTAATTATATGGAAGTTTTGGCATCGCATGGTTTAATTCAAGGAGTTAATCACCCTACTAGACCCTCATCACAAACTTGTTTAGATCACTTTGCTCTTAGATATTCACAAAATTGGCAAACAATAGTTTACAATCCACCAAAGATCACGGATCATAGCACTGTTCTCTGTTATGCTTTAAACATAAATATAGCATATAAAAGAAATGATAGCTTCATCAGAACTAAATTAGATTATGTAGGAATAGCAGAATATCTCAAGAAAGAAGAGTGGAAGGAATTTTATAGTACTACTGATGTTAATTACTGTGCTGATATACTTGCTACTAAATTACAGTACTGTGTTATGACGTTTTCTGTGACTAAAGCGATTATAAAAAGAAAACAGCCATTGAAGCCATGGATAACGGTAGGGATTATTATCTCGCTGCGCAAACGAGATCGATTGCACAAAAAGCTAAAATCTAAATACAGTGACCAACTGAAATCGATTTATATTAACTATAGAAATATTTGCAACAATTTAGTTAAAAAATTAAAAAAAGAGTATTATCAACGGCAATTTGAATTGAACAAAGGTAATATTTAGGAAATATAGCAAACACTCCGACAGAATCTCTCAATGTTGTGAATAGTTATTTTACCTCCATAGGGCGAGATCTTGCAGAAATTACCCTAAAAAAACTTGATATTAATGATGTCAAATTAGCAGCTAATGCCAAGTCTAACAAGAGACCTTGTGGATCGATGCTACTATACCCAACTGATTTGTATGAGGTGGAGAAAGTCCTGAGTAAGCTTAAATCTAAACGTTCGAGTGGCTGGGATGAAATATCGAGTGAATTTATTAAGACATTGCGACATATCTTATTGAAGCCAATTTGCCATTTGTGTAATTTGAGTTTTGAAAAAGGTGTGTTTCCATCTAATTTCAAGCAAGCTATTGTATCTCCTATATACAAGTCTGGAGACAAAAAACTACCTACAAACTACCGGCCGATTTCCCTGTTAAGTACCTTATCAAAAATTATCGAAAAGCTGGTTAATAAAAGGCTCATAAGTTATCTGCAAAATACATCGGTTTTAGCAGAAAATCAGTACGGCTTTAGAACCTCTAAGTCGGCTGAAGATGCAGTAATAAGCCTATCAGCTACGATCACAAGGCATTTGGATGCTGGAGAGAAATGTATTGGTATCTTTTTAGACCTTCAAAAGGCATTTGATACGGTTTCAGTTCCAATTCTGCTAGCACGCCTTGAAAATGCCGGTGTAAGAGGTGTAACGCTCGATTGGTTTGCTGACTATCTTCGTGGCAGGAGTCAAAAGGTAAGAGTAAATGGAATATACAGTAGTAGTGCTCTATGTTCATATGGTATACCCCAAGGCAACTCGCTAGGACCAACACTCTTTCTTGTTTATATTAATGAGTTATGTAAACTAAAAATAAACTGTGGGGATTTAATTATGTTTGCAGACGACACTGCCCTTGTTATTTATGGTTCATCTTGGGAAGATGTTCGAGACAAGGCCGAATTGTGTCTTAGTAGTGTCACATCTTGGTTAGAAGATAATCTACTGTCACTAAATACAAGCAAAACCAAGTATATCTGCTTTAGTATAAGTACGAAATCAACTATGCTAAATAATTTCAAAGTTACAACGCACTCGTATCCGTGTAACAGACAAAATTGTGACAGTAATGAATTATGCGATTGTCCAACATTGGAAAGAGTTCAATCAATTAAATATCTAGGCGTTATTATTGATCAAAATTTAAATTGGTCTGCGCATATTATAACACTAGCGGGAAGAGTAAGAAAGCTTATGTATATATTCAGAAATCTAAAAATAGTAGCAGGATTTAAGCTGCTTATCCAAACATATAGAGCATTATGTGAAAGTATCCTTTCATATGGCATCACCGCTTGGGGAGGTGCGGCACAGACACATATAGCATTGTTGGAACGAGCACAACGAGCAGTGCTTAAAGTAATCATGGCAGTACCAATTCGACATCCGACTGAATTGGTTTTCAGGACAACTGGTGTTCTAACGGTGCATAAACTGTATGCTCTTCGGTGCATTTGTAGATATCACCGTACTATATCTCCCGATATAATTACAACGGATAAACGAGTATTTCGATATCCAACTCATCCTGTAAAAAGCAAGTTTGCTCAGAGAAGCTTTGACTTCAATGCTCCTTCCTCGTCTCTATACCTATATAAGTAATACACTAAACATAAATATAAAAACACTTCCTTGGAATAGAATAAAAAAACCTGTCATCAACATACTTCTAGAAATGAGTTCGGATAACCTAATTGCAATTCTAACGCCAATAAAATAACACACTTAGTTTGGATCTGTTTTGTGGTAGCTGCTCCAATCTAGTAGTTGTACCGATCCCAAGACATTGAGTCGTAGGGCAAAGCAAAATATATAAAATTAATACACACACTCCAACACACACACACACACACTCGCGCACGCACACATACACACATGCAAACACATATATACACACACACAAATAGGCACACAGGCACTTATTATAATTTCTTATTATTATTATTATTATTATTTTTTTTTTTGTTGTTCACTTTTGTCATTAATTTATATCTTAGAGCATATTAAATAAAAATAAATTGGTATAAGTAACTAAGGTATGTAAAAATGATATGGGGGAAGGCCTGATGACCTATAATACAGGTTTTACCTAGTTTAGGTATCAGCCCTCCACAAAAAAAAGAACCTATTTTGTACCTTTTTAACTATGTAACGTAAATGTTTTGTGGTGTGGAAATAAAAGTTTATTATTATTATTATTATTATTATATACATATTTCCTCAAGGAACATTTCAATATCGAAATGTTTTCCATACATATTGAATATTTAAGAGCTTCACGTATTAGCTTTAGATTAGCGAAGAAAATGTGAATAGAATGTAATTTTATTAGGCATATTATTGTAAGAAAATTCATTAGATATTTTATATTGAATATGTGGTATTTTTTAACAAATAATAGGAAATATTTAAGTAAACATAAATTAATCTAATAATATTAATTGTCAGATTCGTTGACGCGTGGCATATACATTGATAAATCACACCATAAAGAAGTGTAAATTGTCAATAAGTGGTAATGTGTGTATTTCTTTTTTTATTTAATATACTTTATAAATATTATTATTAACGTTCTATATTACTCTCCTATACGTAAAATATAAGCGTGCCAAAATTTCATACACCCTCTGCACAATTTTTTTAAAAAGAGGTCTAAAGTTTTGTTTCATGTACAATGTAAATCTCTTGTAAAAAGAGGGTAGTCAACAAAAGTAATGAAATTATAGAAGAAAATTAGTATGAAATATTGTTCTTAAGTGATTTACTTCATATAATGCAATTACGCAGAATCCCTGTCCCGATACGCAGAAAACATGTTGTTGACATGTTGTTTCACATAACCAGTGCCTGGCTAAAAATAAACCATCGAAGTTCTTAATCAAACTATGCTACGTAAATATTTTTTCCATATTTTACACTTTTTATAGTTTTATCTTATTTTTATATTGAAAACTTTTTTATTATAAATAAGACGTAAATCTTTTTTTTTCTTTTTTTAGCTTCACGCTATATCCCGCATATTACAGGGTAGGCAGAGGGAACTCCAGGAACCATATGAACCTAGTGTTAAGACACTCCGTTATTAGTCCCTGCTTTCTCCGTCCTCACTTTCCGCCTCTTTCGAGGTATTGCGTGTTGAGTGGCGGAACTCAACGCCGCACTTTGCCCAGTTTCCAGAGCGAAAAAAACGGAAATGGAAAAATCCATCTTCCCCGAGTGGGAATCGAACCCACAAACCGTCGCGCTTACAGGCAGACGACCCCTGCGCCACGACGGTCCAAAATCTTTATATGAATAAAAACTTAAATTACTATTACGTACGTATAGAAATATATACTTATTATAATAAAAACGTATCTTATCGTACAAGGATGAATATGAAATACATTTTGAAAAATATGTGAAAAGAATATTTATTGAGGATATTTGCAAACGAACGCAAAACAATAATTATAAAATAATTCGTCGTGGCGCAGAGACGCGATGTCTGTCTGTAACGCGACAAATGGATTTTTCTATTTCCATTTTCTTCGTTCTGACAACTAGGCAAAGTGCGACGTTGAGTCCCGCCACTCAACACGCATTGCCTCGTAAAAGGCGGAAAGCGGGGACGGAGAAAGCAGGAACTAAGCAACGGAGTGTCTTAACACTAGATTGCTATGGCTCCTGCAGTTCACTCTGCCTACCCTGTGCATGTGCGGGATAAAGCGTGAAGCTAAAAAAAAAACAGTTTGTCTATTAGTCTGTGCGTTTGTGCCCGCGTACCTCAGAAACTCTTTTTCCGATACAAATGCAGTTTTTACAATTATATTATGATTTTATTTCAATTTCATTATAAATAAAAAAAGTTATATAAATAAATTTGAAATCAACAACGAAGTTTGATTTTCCTTTTTGACTAAGCATTGAATCATGAAGCTCATGTAATTTGACATCATACAGAATTTGATGAATACACTTCTCCTATGATTCTATTGAAACTTAGCATATGTGTACTTCACTACCTGCATAATAAGTAGTAAGAACTATTACTTAGTAGCTTGTTTGAAATCTAGTTGATTCAAAGTGAGAAAGTTTCTCTTAATATATTATGTTTTCATGTGTATATGTCATAATTATATGTATGTATGTTACAGAAAGAAAAGTTATATATTACTTCCGTTTATGTTCTAAATAGCAGAACTGATTTTAGGGCGGTAACTTTGCTGACACTCTTGCGAACACTGACAATTTATAATGAATAATTGTAAGAATTTTAATTTCGGTACTAACTGATATTTGGATATAGATTTAGACGAATAGTTTACAAAATAAATATTAGTTACAACCTATTTTATACGAACCTTTTGTTTTCTTTAAAGAACATAAAAACCTTCTCATTTATTTTGAAATTATCGATAGTTAGTTATCATTACAAAGGAGGTCAAACAGACCTCATTTGTAATATTTGTAACTTTTCCTTGATTTTGATAAGAACTGATTTTATAGCTTTTTTATTCTTTTTTTTAGCTTCACGCTTTGCAGGGATTTGCAGGGTAGGCAGAGGGAATTGCAGGATCCATATGAACCTATTGTTAAGACACTCCGTTGCTTAGTTCCTGCTTTCTCCGTCCCCACTTTCTGCCTTTTGCCGAGGCATTGCGTGTTGAATGGCGGAACTCAACGAAGTATTTTTGCCAAGTTTCCAGAGCGAAAAAAACGGAAATAGAAAATCCAACTTCCCCGAGTGGGATTCGAACCCACTAACCGTCGCGTTAACAGGCAGACGCTTACGCCTCTGCACTACGACGGTCCTAGACGGTTTCTATTGTGATCATATTTAAATTAACAATTTATTTAAAAAATAACTTATGTCCTTTCTTTGTGATGAAAATTAGAGACAAAACAAGTTTTGGCTTAATATTCTCTGCCTATACCCACGAGAGCGCCAAACAAGCAAACGGAAAAAACAGCACTTGCATACATTTCCGTTGTGTATACTAAACTTTATAGTCAACAATAAAAATATTTTTAATTTATCATGTAAAAACTTAGCTTGCTTAGCTTTAAAATTTATCTCGTATAAATTTCTTCTTCCTAACCCCCATCCCAGTCTCTTTACGTAGCCTCAACCTAGCCCCCCCTTTAAGAACCCATAAACATCGTTTCCAATCACATACTGTGATATTGTACCAATATGGCCTATATAGTTAAGAAAAATACATATATAGTTAGGAATCCGAAAGAGTGTAGTTTTATATGAAATATATTTTTAACGAGTGAAATATATCGTTTACATGTTTTGATGTTATTTAAAAAAAATAATCGAGGATCGTCGTGGCGCAGAGGCGCAACGTCTGTCTGTAACGCGGCTAACGCGACGGTTACTGGGTTCGATCCCCAGTCGGGGAAGATGGATTTTTCTATTTCCATTTTCTTCGCTCTGGCAACTAAGGCAAAGCGCGGCGTTGAGTTCCGCCACTCAACACGCAATGCCTCGAAAAAACGGCGGAAAGTGGGGACGGAGTAAGCAGGGCCTAAGTAACGGAGTGTCTTAACACTAGGTTCATATGGTTCCTGCAGTTCCCTCTGCCTACCCTGCCATGTGCGGGATAAAGCGTGAAGCTAAAGCGTGAAGCTAAAAAAAATAACTTTAACCACCAATTAGCTAACATAAGGATAGTTATCAAAATATTAATATAATTATTAACAAGAGAACGAGGTGCATTAAGCAGCTATTTGACATTCTCTAGCAAGCAATTAATTGAGACGCGAGTTTCGAATCTATTGCAATCTAAGTTTGTTTATGGAAATGTAATTTACACATTAAGACTTCAGATATACTAGTTACAAGGCGAAGTTAATCATTTTTTTTTAAATTCCTTGGTCCAAAAAATAATCTTGTCCACCAATGGAGAATGTATTGAAGTTACAAAATAAAAATAACTGTACTACGAAATGAAAATATTGCTTCTCAAACGAAAACGTTCGTAATAATAGTATCTATTTATATTGGTATTTATCAAAATCTTCTTCTTGTTTCATTGAGTACGAAACTCAACGCCAACGAAGAAACTTTTGACCAAAGAAAATTACAAGTAGCAATGAGAAGAAACAACTTAGCGTTCCATGGATTCACCGTGCGGGTGCCGGGCCCATCGTGTTGTAGGAAGAGGAGCTTCGAGCAGCGATTGGGTCTTGCGACCCAAGTGTAGGTTTAAAGGGTCTTATTTAGGTCACCTCGTCGTAAAGATGCCATGTAGTGTGCAAATATTTTTTATAATAATTCGTCAACAAAAATAACTTGTTAAAAATCCACTTTGAAGAGCTTAAATTCATTTAGATAGTTTATTTAATTTTAGATATTCAGGTACTGCTAAAAAAGGCACAATTTACGCTGTACATTGTCATAATTATTTTATTTTTAAATGAAAAAATGTTTTGTTACTAAATTTATTTTGTCTTGTATTCTACAAAATAAGACCTTTAGTTGGACATATTAAAGGTAATAAAAATAAGTAGTAATAAAAATATTATTTTACAAAATAAATATTTGCTGATGTACACAGACACTAATCACGTATATATTTTATTGGAATAAATACTTACGTTATATCAGAGAAAGCATAAAGCACTGACAATAATAATATAAGATTGTTATTTTTGCATTTGTTACTTTATATTTCTTATCACACACAGCTAAGCTGAGACAAGGACTGAAAAACTTCTAAACCATTTTTTTTTTAATTGCTGTTCTTTTTTTGATAGCAGGGCAGGCAGATGGAATCGTAGGAACCATGAGATCCTAGTGTTAAGACACTCCCTCCACCATTTTCCACCTTAGGAGGCTTTGCGTGGTAACGATACCATGGCTGGTTGCCAAAGTAAAGAAACGTAAATGAAATAATCCATTCTCCCCGAGTGGGAATCGAACACACAAAAACCTCATGTTCACAGGCAAATGTTGCGCCTCTGAGCCATGACGATCCTCCACTTTTTATTTGATGACCCAAAATTTATAACGGCAGTATTCAATCAAGCAAATTTGATTAGTACTTCATTATTTCTAATAGTAACTTATAATTTCATTTCTAACCACTATATCAGCATTTTGAAATTAAATTTTATGGTTTACCTTTCCTTTAAAAGGTGTAAAAATACTTCGCAGAAATATTCAAATTCATTCATTAAGTGAGGACTTCGTTTAAGATTACCAGGGAAAACGATTCCGCTGTGTAGGCGATACTTGTAAGTAAGTATTACTCGGAAAAATATTTATATATAACTATGAATTTTCAAAAAGAGACGTGCCATAGATGATAAAGACAATAAAAATGATGTCTCAGTTGTTGTGTGGTAACAACGGTCCGTATTAAAAGGGATTTTGAAATATTGTTCTTAAGTTATTTATGTCCTTTAATGAAATCTCAGAATCTTTGTTGAGTATTGGATTCAAAACATATGGCCTATGTATGTTTTTATGTTTTTCTTTAAAATAAATATGTTTTTTTTAGCTTCACGCTTTATCCAGCACAAGGGAGAGTTGGCAAAGGGAGCTGCAGGAACCATAGGATCCTAGTGTCAAGATACTCCGTTGCTTAGTTCCAGCTTTCCGCCTTTTTTGAGGCATTGCGTTTTGAGTAGCGAAACTCAACGCTATGCTTTGCCCAGTTGCTAGAGCGAAAAAAATGGAAAAAGAAAAATAAAATGGGAATCGAACCTAGAAACCGTCGCGTTTCAGACAGACGTTGCGCCTCTGCGCCACGTCCTCTATTATTTTTTATTTCATTATCTAAAAATGGAAATTCGATTGTATCTATCCACTTAACGCGCATAGAAAAGTGAATAGTACTATAAATGAGAAAGGTACCTAATCGTCTTTACGATGATAAGCTTACCTTTCTTCATATAGTTTAACATTTATTTTATCCCTAGCAAAATAGCCACACGTCATACCTTGACCTCTGGTAGTTGAGGTGACCTTTTAACTTGCTATCGATACTTGTGTTAGCCACTTCAATCTTATATTATGATGAAAAATTTTGAAGGTGTAAGATTTAAGGCTTTGAAGGTGGAACGCCTGTTGCTTGCTCTAGAAGAAATGCTAACAATGTGACCGCGTGGGGCGAAGCCAACTTATCTCATGCAAATAAAATAAACTATTTTATTGTGAATACAATCTAAATGTAACGCTTTATATTTCAAAATACATTTTACGTACAGTGACAATAGACTTTTTATCAAAATAATATATTGATACGTCAATTTGTAAATATTTCTATCTTATAATACTATTTAAGTAGCATCCTAACAGTTAGCTGACATCAAAATAAATAAATTACAAACTTGTTACGTAAATACTAGTGATAGTAAACATTTTGAGATTGATAAGGTCAAAGGTTTTTACACTCTAACGTTCTAATGGAGTATATATAACAAATTATTTGGGAATATCACTTGCGAATAATCGAAGTTATTTACACGACGTGTTTTTTTTTTTCATTTTATTCATGGAGCCTAAACTTAAATATTAACATGCTGTACTTATTTAACATTTGTTCAAGAGTTTTTGTAATTCACAATTAATTTAAAGGACAGGCAAAAATTGTCATAAATAAGATTTTATACGGACTGAATTAAGAGAGGTAAGGAGAGACTTTAGTTGACTTTTGAAAACTCAGTATCAAAGATACTGGAGGAAGGTCACGTCAATATGTGTGTATAAGTACTCCCTAGAGAGCATGTATGCAGAGGCTAATTACAGTGGACGAGGCGAAAGAGGTATGCAGAGACCGCAGCGTTGGGCTCTGTTTTCTCCGACTACCCCATTAGGGATAAAGCTTGAAGATGATGTACCTACCTAATAAGTATATATAACTAATTTTCACTATTTCTAATGTGTGGTTTTCAAAGGTAATAGTTTGAGCTTCTAATCTCTATCTCTTTCAATTTTCAAGTTTGATAGACTTACAAATAAAACATTTAAAAAAACAATGCATATTAATAATATGATTGTCATCCCAAAATAACTATTACAGGTTAATATTTATATTATACATTTCCAAAAATTTTATCTGTCTGTCGGTCTTTCCAATTTGCAATAAAAAGTAGAAACAAATAACCTACTTTTTATTAAAAAAACTCAGTTAACGATGCGCGAGTCCAGTGCCGAAAACCTTCTGTAAGTTTTCCATAAGTTTCCAAGTAATACTATATTTAAAATTCTATAATCCATTTATAAACATACATCTTTTCAATAGAAGTTATTATTTAAACTGGTAACTTTTGAATTTAATAAAGGTATATCTTAAGTCTGAACTAAATATTGTTACGAAAAACACTAATAAAATATCGATTATAATTTTTTAAGTGTTTGTCTATCTATTTGCCTGTTTATGTTCACACATCTTCCAGCCTACTGCACGATTTAAATGAAAATTTTGGTTTGTGGGTTTGATTCTTACTCGGGGAAGATGGATTTTCCTATCCCTGAAAACTAGGAAAAGTGCGGCGTTGAGTTCCAACACTCAACACGCAGTGCCTCGAAAAAAGCGGAAAGCAGGGACAGAGAAAGCAAAGACGAAGCAATGGAGTGTTTTAACACTAGGTTCCTATGGTTCCTGCAGTTCCCTCTGCCTACCCTGCCATGTGTGGGAAGAAGCGTGAAGTTATAAACAAAAATTAAGAATGTTGCAGCACATAACAAAAATGATTTAAAGTAATAATCATTTTCCAAAGACCAATTTGAGAAATCGAGAACCTGAAA
This sequence comes from Dione vanillae, assembly GCA_037178615.1. Classification (NCBI taxonomy): domain Eukaryota; kingdom Metazoa; phylum Arthropoda; class Insecta; order Lepidoptera; family Nymphalidae; genus Dione; species Dione vanillae. The sequence continues at coordinate 899,842 of JAZFAU010000082.1, forward strand.
CCACAATAGAATAACTAAGCAACAAGAAACCAGTAAATAGCTGTTTTGACAATGTCCTTTTTAGAGCATGTTTCGTTTAAATAGAATCTCCAAGGAAAAGGAAATCCAAGATTTGGTACACCTCAAGAAAACGCGTCACGTCCAGCTAAACTATTAAATACTAGGTATTCAGCCCATCCGGCCTGTTAATTGAGCGAGTGAAAAATTGTTCAAAAATGGCCTAAATCGGACTACTACACGACAAATTTGGCAAAAGCTTTGCTCTCGAATCGAGCCGTAACTCGACTAAATGTAAACAAATTGCACGCGCAAGCTAATCCAATGCATTTTCAATGAAAATCGAATTTTGTTGGTTTTTTCTCAATTATTCCTCAAGGACATGTCCGATCACAGTTTTTTATATATGTTGGCACTCCTCATGACCACAGTGCTCGTTTAAAACAAATCCGATCAAAATCGGTTCAGTGGTCTAGGAGGAGTTAGCGAACAAAGAATGCATAGACCCCCACTAACAGAGAGCTTCGCTCGTCGCTGCGCTCCTCACTCGCTCAATGAATTAACCTTAAAAACAGCCTGCCTTAGCCTTTTATAATGCAATAGACATTTTCCATTGCAATTTTAATGTATAATGTAAAAGAATATCGAATAACTGATGTAAAGCCAAATTCGATAAGCTAAACTACGGGGTGCTGTAAAAGTTCTATAATAAAGTCCAGAGTGGCGTGGCGCAGAGGCGCAACGTCTGCCTGTAACGCGACGGTTACTGGGTTCGATCCCCAGACGGAGAAGATGGATTTTTTTATTTCCGTTTTCTTCGCTCTGGCAAACTAGGCAAAGCGCGGCGTTGAGTTCCGCCACTCAACACGCAATGCCTCGAAAACGGCGGAAAGTGGAGATGGAGAAAGCAGGGGCTAAGCAACGGAGTGTCTTAACACTAGGTTCCCAAGGTCCCTGCAATCCCCTCTGCCTACCCTGCCTTGTGCGGGATAAAGCATGAAGCTAAAAAAAATAAATTCTAACAAAATTATGGTGTCTAATTTATATGTAATAAAATTATAATATATAATTTTAATATGTAAATTATAGAAGGAAAACATTATCCTAATGCCTTATGTTAGTTGCTTGTTAATTTGTTAGGAAGCCTTACAAAGCATTACTTTGGTAGTGGGTACTATTTTTTAATTAAATGTTATTTTTTTAGTTACTTTGATTAGCGTGTTAGATCTTAATAAAAATTATGAAATATATTTTCTGTACATTTGGCCTATGGAAATTTTAGTAATTATTTATAATAATTGAAAATAATAAATAAATATAACATAGCATTCACCCTTGCCAAACGATAATTCTTCGGAATAATAAAGACAATTTATAAAAATCTCCGCAAAGACATACAAAACACAAATGAAATCTGATTAAAATTTTCCATTTCCATTTAATTCGCTTTGGCAAGGCTAGGTAAGGCAAAGTGCGATGTTGAGTTCCGCCACTCAACACGGAATGCCTCAAAAAGGCGGCAATCAGGAAACGGAATATCTCAAGACACTGCCTGCTTGCCCATGCCGAATAAAGCGTGAAGCTAATAAGAAAATGAAACTACAGAACTCACCTGACTCCAGCCATATGCACTCAAAAATCCAATTGTAATCACGTTTGAATCAGTGAAATTTCCTTTAATGTTAGGACAAATTTTAGCACTGCCACAGTTACTTTTGACTATTTCATAAAGACTTATTCCGTCTGCTTCTAATTCTTCTATATCCTTGTTGTTAATAAGATTGGTGGTGACACCTGTGTATATATTATTTAAATATATAGAGTCCATTCGTTTTGTATCGTAAGGAGGTTCTTCGGTTACATTAAGAAGTTTACATTTTTTGTGATGAAAAACACTTGTAACAGTTCCATTGAAATGTTCTTCTTCAGTCTCTTCATTCATCACATTGTCAGTAATTTCTCTTTTTCTAATATTTTCAGATTTTAGATATTTATATATCTTGTCATATTTAGCTTTGTTCACACACATAGCATTTATATTACACAGAATTATCAATGCAAGGTGAGCACACAATAATTTATTGCCCATCGTTCTAACTATTTCACTTTGCTTTCTATATAGGAGCTTTTGCGTTACATCTAGCGTTCTGAAACAAAAGATAAGGTTAGTTCGTCGTTATCGTTCTGTATCTTCCAAGAAATCTAGATTAAGTTGCCTTTCTTTATTATAAAACAATTTAAGAAAGCTTTATATGTAATAATTAACTTAAGCTTTGAATAATTAACGAAGTCATGGAGCTTAAAAGTGAGAGAATAAGCTTTGTTCCGGGAAATGTATGTGCTTAGAAGAACTAAATTAAGCTCTTAAGTTTCTTCAAAGCAAAATAGGTTAAGAAATTGATTGCTACTAAATTTTAATATATAATTTTAATAAATAATATCTTCTACAGACTGACAACGAATGTACCGACTTAGCATTTAGATCACGTCGGTACATGGTTTACTTCAATACACGTTTGTCACTGTCGGATTAAGTCCAAGAACGAAGTTGAGTCGTTACTGGACATTTTAAGTCCATCTCATTCGGTTGTTAGGTACAGTTTAAAAATTTGAGCATGGTAATGATGAATATATGTAAACTTTTTTTATAGCTTCACGCCGCACATAGCACAATAGGCAGATGGAACCATAAGAACCAAAATTTTTTCAAGGTATTGCGTGTAGTGGCGGAACTCAACGCCACGCTTTGCCTGGTTGCCAGAGCTAAGAAATTTTAAATAGAAAATTCATCTTCCAAGAGTGGGAATCGAACCCACAGTGCGTCTCGTTTACAGGCAGACGCTACGCCTCTGCGCTACAACGACCCTTGTCCTTTATCTTCTAAACACCCATTTTATTTTATAATGGTTAGTAACGGTTAAGCGTTACTAGAATGAGATATTATTTAGATTGAATAAATACTGAATCTCTTCAAAATCATTTAAATTGTGATTTTAGTACTATGTACTTAGTACCACAGGTAAACATTAAATATATAGTATTCCACGAAAATACTACTCAGTTTGTTTTTTACAAGAGTAAGTACTAGAATAAGAAAAGTAGTAGAGTAAGATGTTTAGTGCGATATGTTGTTACCAGTAGCACTGGCGACCAATCACAGAACTTAATGATTATAAAAATATATTAATTATTATAAAACATCCTTGGGATGATGATGATATATATAAACACTTTTATGTAATATATTTATAATATAAGAGTTACGACAGTCAATCAAGCTTAAAAACTTGATTATAATTGGATAGCACCTGGCCTTGTCATATCTAGTGTAGGAATCGAATTCGTACAATAGTTGCTATAGGCTAGTACGCATAGATACCTCTTTCTAGATACAGAAGAAAAGATCTGTCGTGACGAAGAGGTACTGAAGGTTGTGGAATGAGGGTTTGATTTCCATTACTTTCATCATTAAACATGCAATGTCGCGACAAGTAAATCTGTGAATATAATCCCTTAACACCAGGTATCTTCTGCCTACTTTATTATAGTATGAAACAATTCAAAAATATACTATTAGAAGCTAATTAAAAAAAAGCTAATAATATGAAAGTAATTAAAAAAAAGTTAATTAAAAAAGATTACACGATAATTTTACTTGTATTGTTGCTATAACAAGTTAAGGAATAAATAATTGAAATTGTCAATATATATAATTAAATATTAAGTGTTCCGTATTCAGTGTTATGAAAAAGTCAGAAGGACTTTTGACTTTCCATGAACACCATTATATATGTTATTCGATGGATGAAAATAATTTTCCTAATTAAATTTACGTTATATAATTTTTATATAGTGTTTATAATTTCGTGTACTTTGTGACCTAAAACAGGATGCCTTGTGTTTTAGGTCACAAACTTAAATAGTAAGTCTATTTAAGTACAAGAAAGATTAGCTAAAATCAAATTTTGGTTTTTTTTAAAAAGTGGCTTGGCTATGTGATCACTAATATTTGACATTCTGCTTCCATTCTGCTAATATGAGAAGAAACACCTTAGCTTTCCATGGATTCACCGTGCGGGTCCATCGTGTTATAGGAAGAGAAGCTCCGAGCAGCGCTTGGGACTTACGACCCAAGTGTAGGTTTAAAGGGCCCCTTTAAAATGCATTAATGCTCACCTTCACTCTTCTAGCTTGTCCCACTACCTAACCAAATTTTAAATGATTCTACCAAAGCCGCCTTCGAAGTGCGTTCTAGAAATGAATTTGTGGTAGTTCTAGACAGGCCAAGATCTTTTAGTAAATTATAGAGAGATTTCGCTGTTATACCTCTCGCTCCTACTTTAACCGCATACAAGCTAACTCTAAACCTACTCCTGATTAGTTCGTTTGTAAGATCGAAATACTTATTGAGTTCATGATGGTGACTTTTCGGGATATTTGTTTTCGTTTTAGGAATTCTATATTGTTTCTCATACGTGTCCATCACAAGTGATCAATCAGGAACTGGATGTAATATGGGGAATAGCTTTTGTGTAGGTTTTTTATAAGAACCTTCTTTCACATTCAATTTCAAAAAATTTCAATCTCCAAGGCAAGCGAAAACGTGGCCGCCCTAAATTGAGCTGGCGTCGGACGGTCGCTGCAGAAGTGGAAAACATATAGAGGACCTGGAGCGAAGTGAAGCGCGATGCTCAAGACCAGACGGGATGGCGACGCACTGTGGATGCTCTCTGCCCCATCTAGGGGTCTTAGGTACTTAAGTCAAAGTAAGTCATTCTTTCACACACTCTATTGAGCGTTTGCTGGTTGTTATGTTTCTCTGTACCCTTGCTACTAAAAGACTAACGGTTTCATATATGATTTCTAGTACTTTGTCATGGCGCCGCGAGTATTGATCACTATCTAAGAGTACCCTACATTCCACTAGCATATGTTTAGCTGTCCCCACTGCCTTTTTACAGATGTAGCAAGATTTATCGGTAGCTTCACCCCATCTCACTAAATTACTTTGATCTGGAAGAGTCGTTTGGAATGCATTTAGGTAGAATTTTAAGTTTAGTGCTGGAGACCCATCGTGAATTAGGGTGCGCCATTTTAAGGCTAAAGGGATACAGAATCCTTCTATAGTTAGCTACTCATTTTGCATTTCTAAGCCAATTGCGTGCACCTTATACTTGCCGTTCTCGTCCTGCCGAATAAAAGATTTTATTATGTCTGTGTCTTGGACTTTCCTCTTTGATCCTAACCCTATTGTACTAAATTGTGATCATATATTGCTTATGGAATTTAAGTCTTGCCTCGAGCTCTGGGGCACTTCTGTCTCTTGGAAGTGAGGTAATATTCATATCCCGTGATTTTCCCAGAATATGTATTTTGGCGACTCTTAGATGTATATAGAGCTCCGATGATTTCTTTCCTTCATCTATATATATCTATACGTGGGAGCGCATGAGAGAGAAAAGTATAATTGACCTATTCCTAGTGGATCAGCGGATTCGAAAACAAGTGATGGACACCGGGGTGCCGACTTGGGAACGGACCACTATCTAGTAATTGCTAGAATTAAGGGTCTGTTCGTAGGATGGCGTAACCGCACGAGGTGTGCATACTTGAAATCGAATGATCGCATAAGAAGCTGGAAGCTTCAAAATCCACCGATCAAAGAGGAATATATAGAAAGGGTTTCCAAAAAGGTAAACAGTTGTGAAATAGGAAATGAAAGTGTCAACGTATGCTGGTAGAACCTTAGAAACTGCATGGTGGAAGCTGCGACAGAGATATGTGGTACAAGGAAAAGAGGCTTTAGTAAAAAGCGTGACGAATAATGAAATGAAAGATGTTGTAGAAAGAAAGAAGAAGGCATGGTAGGATTATAAAATCTCGAGTAAGAATTAAAGTATGAGAGAGATTAAAAAGAAAGAGTATAAGCTGCAAAAGCACCAAACGAAAGCACTGATAAAGATGAAGTGTGAAATAACTGAGAATAAAAGAGATGAAAGGTTGACGAACAACTTCCGGGAAACTTGAGCGAACGAAGCTTTTCTGCCGAGAAGTTAGTGATTCACAGAGTTGTTCGTCAACCTTTAGGATGAAAGGGGTGCTTTCGAAGGACGGTGAGATATTTACAAACAGATCACACGTTTTGCAGCGATGGGCGGAATTCTATAAGTAAATGTATTAATGTGATAACGCTTCTGCCTCAAGTAACAGCGTCAAGCTGAGTCTTGATGTAGCAGATGGCGAATTCAGTATAAAAGGACTTGAGAGTGCAACAGAAAGCTTGAAATGTGGTAAGTCAGCGGGAGCGGATGGAGTTACTGCCGAGATGATCAAATATGGTGTAAAATTGGGTGGCTCCCCAGAGAGCATGTATGAAGAGGTGAATGACAGTGGACGAGGCGAAAGAGGTATGCAGAGACCGAGAGAGAGCGTTTGGCGCTCCGTTCTCTTTGACTACCCTGCTAGGGATAGAGCGAAAAGCTATGCATGTATGTATGTAATGTCTACCTTTTCAAGATCCGTCATAAAGCTGTCGACTAGTACATGTAAAGATGGAATTCAGCCTTTTATTAATTAATTTATTTTTTTACTGAGAAATTAAAAAGGTGCCGCCTAGGAAACTACAGCAATGCTTTCACCGCCAATTTTAAGTCACGGATCGTATGAGGTATATATTGTGTTCCGTCTTCCCAGACATAAGCAGTGACACTTACTAGGTTTTGTCCTCATTCCCTTCGTCCACGTACAAAACTCGTCTACTTCATCCAATAGCAGCTGACATTGCTTTGGGTTCCTAGTCAGTATTGCAAGATCGTCCGCAAAAGCAAGAATGGATTCCGCGTTCTTGTTATTGGACTCAAACTGATAACCGTGCTTAATTAGAATATCTAGTAAAAAGACCTTACAAAGACCTACATTATAGCCTAAAGGTTTTGAATGGCCGTTTTTTGAGGTTATAACAAATTTTAATTTTGAATAGTTATACTATATATAAATATGAATAATAATTATGCGTGACTCAGGGATGATGAATTTTTTTATTTCCATTTTCTTCGCTTTGGCAACTAGGCAAAGGCGTTGAGTTCTGCCACTTAACACGCAATGCCTCGAAAAAAGGTTTCTTAACACTAGAATCCTACAGTTACTGCGGTTTCCTCTGCCTACCCTGCTATGTGCGAAATAAAGTGTGGAGCTACAAAAAATTTAAATATTTTGCTATAAAAAATTAAAAAATATAAATATTTTAAACACACTGACGACAAAATATTTACTATATTCCTCTCCAAATCTGGCTTATTAAAAACTAATATGACAACGAAAATTCGGTACATGATAAGAAAAATAATGTATAAGTTAAAATATTTCTCGATACAATAATATTTTTGACATGACATTAATTCCGACCTATTTACGAAACACTAAATACATACACATATTATATACATACATAGCTTTGTTTTTGTGAACTTTACTTTTTTACTCTTGTGAACTTGAGGGCCGTCGTGGCGCAGAGGCGTGAGCATCTGCCTGTGAACGTGATAGTTTGTGGGTTCGATTCCCACTCGGGGAAGATGGTTGTTTCTCTTTCCATTTTCTTCACTCTGGAAAGTAGGCAAAACGCGGCGTTGAGTTTCGCCACTCAACACCCAATGCCTCTGTGGGGACGGAGAAAGCAGGGACTAAGCAACGGAGTGTCTTAACAATGGGTTCGTATGGTTCCATGCCATGTGTGGGATATATATATATATATATATATATATATATATATATATATATATATATATATATTATATATATATATATATATATATATATATATATATATATATATATATATATATATATATATATATATATATATATATATATATATATATATATATATATATATATATATATATATATATATATATATATATATATATATATATATATATATATATATATATATATGTCTAGATTAATTCTCATTTACACAAATTACACAACTAAATAATATATGAAATTTAACAGCAATTTATGTAACTATAGCCCTTGTACTTCCTGTCTACAATTAGTAGTAATGATATTTTTACAGAGAACATACAGCTTTTTCGTTTTATAAACTTTGGAAATGCAATTACTAATCATATATGATAACTTTATAAACTGATAAAAATTTTAAGATGTGTACATGCATACTACGAAAAGCTTACCTTTGAAAGTAGAGACTATAAAGATGTTGCCACCCTTACTTTTTCTATTAAAAAATTCTAAGACGTTGTTGTCATCCAGTAATTTCTCAAGTAAAACTTTTGATTAAATGTCTAATTATAGAAACTTATATACTATCAGGCGGTTTAAGGCATACTGATTATTTTAACTGAAACTGGCACTACAGTAACCTTGGTCTAAAACTATTCACTAAATTAGTCCTAATTAACCAAGTGCTAGTGAAATTTAATAAAGATAATGTAATAATAACTGACTAAAGGTCGGTTTCACCACTTGGTGATAAAATTCCAGATAAATAAAAAAAAATAATATTCCAGATAAATAAAAAGAAATATGTACCTTGTCTGGCAAATTTTGGTTTCACTAGTTTCAAATGTGATTATCTAGCAGATAAAGACCTGTTTATTGTATTGACCTTAATATTTTCAATTAGCTTTATGTTGGTAGCAAGTAATGTAAAAGTAATGAAAAATAGGGACAGGAATTGTCTATTTCTTGAAGTTTCTCGCTTTATCCCGCTTTTAGCAGTATAGGCAAAGGGAACCGCAGGAACCGTAGAAACCTAGTGTAAAGACGCTCCGTTCCTTTACGCCTTTCGAGCCGCCTTTCTTTCGATATATATTTGATATGGGATAAGAAACCAAAATAATTTTAATTCAAAAAATACGAATCATAAGAAATACTTAAAGAAAACATATAAAAATTTGAACGCAGCGGGACTCGAAGCCGCGCCCTCCTGCGAACCGTGCAGGCGCTCTCACCACTGAGCCATGCGTTCTACATCACGCCGCATTGAAATTCTTATATGCTTTTATACAACTTATATCGTTGTTAGCATCTCTGTAGGGAGATTTTTACAAATTTCCAAGACCATTACAAAGAACAATCGTTTGGCGAGAGAGAATGCTATTTTTATTAAATATTTTTATGATTTTTAAAGTGTTAATCCACACTGAGGATAGAAAAAATACTTAAAGAAAACATATAAAAATTTGAACGCAGTATACAACTTATATCGTTGTTAGCATCTGCGTTCAAATTTTTATATGTTTTCTTTAAGTATTTTTTCTATCCTCAGTGTGGATTAACACTTTAAAAATCATAAAAATACGAATCATAAGAGAAAAATGAAATGTTTTTAATTTTATATTAGTAATAATCTTTTCAGTGAAGATTCTTTCACTTGAGATACTGAATTTCTAGTGAAATTAAATTTAAGCAGCATTTCACTCTATTTCTAAATGGACCTGTCTCCAAAACCAGTCACTGCGCGCGAAGATAAAAAAAAAGAAAGATAAAAAAAGATGAAAGATAAAAAAGCACCTGGTTTCGACTTCATCACCAAAAAAATCCTAACACAAGTTCCCAAGAAAGCCATAGCTTATCTCACTACGCTGTATAATATTATTCTCAGAGTCCAGCACTTTCCAACAATTTGGAAAATATCACAAATAATCATGATCTGCAAAGACGGCAAAACTCGTACCAGCCCATCAGCTTGCTCCCGGTGCTATTTAAAATATGTGAGAATTTACTTCTACGGCGGATTCTTTCTATTCTCATAGAAAATGGCTTAATACCTCCCCACCAATTTGGTTTTAGACAGCACCATTCCATTAGGGAACAAATACACAGGATATATGATAAAATTAGGACAACTGTTGAGTATAAAGAGTACTGTTCCGCAGTCTTTTTAGATATCCAACAGGCCTTCGCTAAAGTTTGGCATAAAGGCCTATTATACGAAATTAAGTCCTGTATTCCTCATAGCTACTATGCATTGTTCAAATCATATCTCACAGAGCGACTGTTCCAAGTGAAAAAAGGAGAAGAAATATCAAAATTCTATGAGATTCAAGCTGGAGTACCACAGGATTCAGTGATGGGCCCTGTACTCTATACGGTATTTACTGCGGATCTTCCTAGTTCTAATAGTATTACCACAGCTACTTTCGCTTCTGTCACTGCCTTACTGGCTAATCATATAAACACGATGATAGCAACAAACATCTTGCAAATAGGACTGGATGAAACAACAAAGTGGCTCCAAAAATGGCGAATTAAAGCCAGCACTACAAAATCGGTGCAAGTGACTTTCACACTGCGTAAAGAGAGCTGACCTCCATTGAAACTTGAGAACACAACCCTACCACATTCAAACTGTGTACGATATCTAAGTCTTCATCTCGACCGGCGATTATCATGGAATGAACATATTAGAAAGAAACGGGAAGAACTGAACATAAATATAAAAGCCTGCTGTGGCTACTGGGCCGGAACAGCAAGCTGTCATTAGATAACAAACTGCTCATATACAAATCTGTCCTAAAGCCTACAATTATGGGGCAGTGCAATCAATTCTTGTATCCTACGCATTCAAAGAATGCAAAATATGATTCTTAGAGCAATTAGTAATGTGCCGTGGTACGTAAGTAATGCTGAAGTCCATGAACACCTGAAGATGCCAACAGTAAAGCAAGAAATTGTTAACACCACATCCAGATACAAGGAGAGGCTGGAGGCCCACTCCAATGGCCTAGCACAGCAGCATATTGTACAAAGTTATACAAAGAGACTCAAAAGGAAAGATATCCTGTAAAACCATAAGGGTAGATGCCCTCACTGGAGGTCACACCCATCACTAATATCTTGCACATCACATTTGCTAAAAGTGAAAGCACTGATAGCAAATTAAAATGGAAAAAAAAATCACTATAGGATCTAAGCTCAGCCTCTAGCTTTCGAACGTTGAAAATATCCACTAAAAGATTTTTTTATTGTAGCTGATTTCGTAGCTGATTTCAAATGTATTTCTTGACATGAATCGAGTAAAATAAAAAATGAAGTTTCAAAATGAAGTTTTGTTATATATCTTTTTACTTAAAACTATTGGAAAAACTAAAGGATTGGGTATTTATATCATAATATTTTTTAATAAATATATTTAATAACAAAACTATAATTAATTATCTTTTTTTAAAAAAACACTTTAGAAAACTATATGACTTTTTAAGTTTTTTAATCTTTAGAACCTGTTTAATAAAATGTATAATTTTGATGTCATAAAAATAACATATATTAAATTGATTCATAATATATAATTAAATTGAATCTACACTAAAATAAAATAAACTTACCTGAATCAAAATCACTTCGTCCAAAACAAAGTTAAAACACAATTTAGAGTAACGTTTCACGTGTTACTACGGCGAAGACACGCGACGCACTGAAGGGTTCGAGGTGACGCTCTCTGTTACAGCCTCTTTTCACAATATATAAAATATACATTTTATATAATCTGTTACTTTGTTATATTATTTAAAGAAACATTGTGTATGTGAATTTTATTTTTGATATACAAAGTTTGGAAACAAGAAGCTTGTAATAAAGGGTTTACTGGCACTTGAGTGTTATGTAGTTAGAAAAAATATTATCCTACGGTTAGTTGTTTTTCCTTTTTTACTTCATGGGGTTCCTGCCTATATAAAGCTTAGGAATCCTAGCGTTAAAGCTCTTCGTTTCCCCATTTTTGCCCAATTTGAATGTTGAGACAAATATATTGTATATTGAGTGGCGGAACTCAACGCCGCGCTCTGTCTTTTTACTATCTTAAGTAAGTGGCGAGAGTAATTTATTTATTTTTTTTCACACTTTGTCCCATATATTACAGAACAGAATAGGCATAGGGAACCGCAGGGACAGTGGTAACTTAGTGTTAAGACACTCGGTTTCGTTTTCCGTAATTTCGGGGTATTGAGTGTTGAGTGGCGGAACTTAGCACCGCGCTTTGCCTAGTTGCCAGTGCGAAGAAAATGGAAATAAAAAAGTCCGTCTTCCATGTGTAGAAATTGAACCCACAAGCCTTACAGGTAGACGCTTACGCTTACAGGCAGGCTACGCTTCTGCGCCACGGAGGTCCTCAGAAAATCATTTAAATTGTAATTTTCAGAACAATTCGATCATTAATTACGTGAGGCTGAATGAGGGGAGGGGGAAGTTAAAAATAGGGGATGTCGTAAAATGTCACGTGGGATTTTTAGACCATAGAGGTGGAGGACCAATAAAAAGTAGACTTTTGTATTCCTTTTTTAACATCAATGGCCTTTGATCATAAACTAATGGACCATAAGCCATTTCTACCAAAAATAATATTAAACTAGATCCAAGGTTACCCATTAGGGCCCACTAGGGTTGATGTACAGTATACAATTAAGAAACGAAGTGGTTTAGAGTTACTTTTCATTTGACAGTTTACATGTAATGCGATATTTTTAGAATATTTAGGTTGTATATTTAATTAAGTATTTTTTATTAGTAATCAGTAATTCTACGCAATTTTTTCAGTTTTTAGTAAGTACATTAGTGTTTTGTGTTTTATTTATTTTGCTAAATTATATAACTGAAGTTTATGTTGACGATAAATGTGTGTTAAAAATGAGGTATAAACTGTCGCAGTTATAGTTACTAAGCTGTAACTGCGACAGTTTATATCATCTGATATCAAGAGAAAAACCCATACACATAATGTTATATGTGTGAGTTTAACTCCCTATAGTTTGGTCTTAGTAAGAACTTTTAAGGCTGCTTTATTTCGATAAGGTTAGTTTAGCAAAAATACTTGGTAGTACCTACGTGGAGCTATTAGCAGTCAGTAAAAAAAAGAAGCTTATGTTAATTGGTATGTATGTGTTTAAAGTGAAATGAAGTTATTATGAATTTTAAGTTTAATCGAAATAATATTATTAATCAAAACAATATTTTTTGCCTACACTGTTTCGAAACTGTGCACGTCACTGCCTATTAGATATTTGCACCAATTCATATGATATATTAAATTTTAAGTGTGGTTATTGCATGGTTTTTACATTGAACTGTGATATTTTAAGAATAAAGTTAAGTCCAATAAGTCTTTAAACTTACATATTTCGGTATTAATTACTTAGGTACCTATTTAAAACATTATTTTAATAAAAAAGTTAAAGGTATTTAAATTTAGGAGTACTCGAGTGGACTACGTAAAGTTTCGATCGAAAGAAAAGCGCAGCAATAATGACTCAAAAGGCGGAAAGCGGAGAACGGAGTATCTTAACATTAGTTACTCCCTATGTATATATTGATATATGGCGTGAAAATAAAAGTTTTTTTACAATTCATCTGGAACAGATATTTTTCGTAAATTTAGTTTTGATTATTTCTTATGGAAAAAATACATTGCTTTCTTTTTCATTTAGAGGACCAATCTAGTACTACGTCTCTTTGCCCTGCATTGGTAACTGAGTGCTGGAACCGCAATTGGTCTTACCAGAGATTGATAAGACAGAGAGGCTGACAGCTCATTGGCTCTAATTGCTTTATCACTCACCTTTTATATGCAATATGTTATTCAAAATATATACACTAAATTATTTAAAATATGTATAACAAAATGAAGTGTTTACTTAGAAATTGCGTCTCATTTCATTCTCTAGCATATTGACATCAAATAGAACAATATTTTTATTATATATAATTATATAATTCTAAGTCAACGAGAAATATCCCGTAGGTTTAGATTACTCGGCTTTTGCGTTGTTTTTAAGATTTAATTGAAATTTTTTATGACTATGTGATATGGTTTGATAATCGATCAGGATATTTAATTAATTTGGTATTACTACGCTATTTTGAGAAAATGCTCTTTACAAACATACAGTTATTTTCTGACGAAACCTAAAAAACAGAAAAAAGCGTTATTTTAACATCGTATGAAGAAATATTTCATTGATAATATTGTTTAACAACATAGGTATAATGAAAACTACCACTTAAATTATTCTATTATTAATACATACGATATACTGAATACTTCACGAGGCTTCCAAAATTTAAACTGATGATGGGAATCACTTACACACATGTATACAGTACAATCGTGTTTCTAATGGCTTCGTAATATATGATTTACCCTACATTTACATACGATACGTTTACAAGTTATCAATATAATTATAAATCATAACATTCCATTATGAATATTTACACGTTAATATTTTCGATCATAAACAGATTTTTTAACAAATTTTGTTAGCAATATATTTTCTTTATTTAAGTGAATTGATTTTTGTATTTCATTTTTTATTACTTTCTTAATGCTTTTGTCCCGCACTTGATAAGATAGGCAGAGGGAACCGCAGGGACAATAGGAACCTAATGTTGAGACACTCCGTTCCCCGCTTTTCACCTTTTCCGAGGCATTACGTGTTGAGTGGTGGAGCTCAACACCGTACTTTGCCTAAACGTAATTACTGGCAAACGCTTCACCTCTGTGCCACGACCGTCCTCTGTCTATATTTTGTCTTCTTTATATATTACAAAGTTTACTTAGAAAAGGCGTACATAGAGATCGGTTCTAGGCCCTCATCGGCGTCGGTCCACCTCTTGGGATATCGTAAACTACGTACCTCTTGAATTGAAAGAAAAGTATCGATTCGCTAAAATAAGTAATCACTTAGGAAAGTGTTAAAAAATATTTTATGATCTAATAGATTTAACGTTGAATGGAGAACACACAAAGTAAAGGAGTGCCTTAACACTAGTTTTCAGTGACTATTAGTTACAATATCCAGTTAATATGTACATAGTATATTTAAAACTTATCCGAGGACCCCATAAATCCTTTGTCTATAACAAGCTCTCAAATAGCAACAATATTAGCTTTTGTAATATATGTCATTATTGGTCTAGTACTTACGACACTTATTATATACGGTGGAGGGTTAAATTGAATGTAATGTAAGTACATTCATTACTTTTCAAAATACAGAAGAGAAACAAAAATTTCACGATTCACTTTATATTCAATATAATATATATTTACGATGATTTCGATAAAGACGTATTTCTTCCTTTTATAATTTATTTTAATATTTTTAAGGTATTCTGGGTATTTATAAAATTGGCGATTAAAATGTGCCGTGACCTGATTTTCGCACGCGTCACTTGGTATTTGATATATACAGCTTATTTCTGTTGTAGTTATTTTTCATGGTTATAGGTTCCATTCCCACTTGAAGTAGGAAATTATATTGTCTTTTGGTTTTTACAAATACAAAGTACAACTTAAGAGTTGTTAACAACTCGTTGAAGAAAAAAATATTTTTTTTTTGGTAATTAAACAAAAAAAATGATTAACACATATAAAGTTAAGTAACTAAATTATTATATTATTATGACAAAATTAAACGTTATGACGCCAATGTTCCAGAGCACGTGTCTATTTGATTACAGCAGTCGGCGTAGAGTGCGTTGAGGAAAATTATAGAATACTTAAAATATACTAGTTTACTAGCTTGAAGCAGCAATTATATTTTTTTTGTATAATAATATTGTAAAGTTATGAAGTTTGTTTGTTTGAGAGAGCTAATCTCAGGAACTATTAGCAAAAAATAATTATTTTATGTTGTGGGATAGTCTGGATTTATGAGGTAGGGAGAGTATAAATAGGCTTTATTGTATCACGTTAATGGAATTTTTACTATATTTACTATGGAGTTATTACATTAGACAACATAGGCAAAGGTGCAATAAGCAAGTTGCAAGGTAAGCTAGAGAGAACTCTATCTCTCCTTTTACTTGCCAAGTCCACTGTCGTAATGTTTGTGATATTGATACTGTCTTAAAAAATGAAATCAATTTAAATTCACCTTAAACATAATGAGGATATTAATACTATTAATATAATGTATATGTATATATATATATATATATATATATATATATATATATATATATATATATATATATATATATATATATATATATATATATATATATATATATATATATATATATATATATATATATATATATATATATATATATATATATATATATATATATATATATATATATATATATATATATATATATCGTAAATGGTAAAACAACGCTGTGTTTGTCCTTCCAGAATCATTTTTTATATAGGTACATATACCTATATTACAAATAAAGTTCAAATCAACGACCTTCGCATTTACGAACGTCGAACCGTGTGTTACTTTATTACGATGGATTCGACAAATAGATACAATATAATGACAAGCCTAATCCGAGATAACGAAAATTTCATATGAAAAAAGATGTAGGCCACTTATAAAATGGATATATACGACTTACAATATAAACAGTCTATAGTATATTAACATTATTGAAGTTTAACTTCTTTAGGCGCATGAGGGTAAAATTTTTACAAATGAAACGTCACGCCGGTATGCAACGGAAGTGTCGGAAAAGAGAGAGAGAGTGATCGGGACCGATTGAGAGAGAGTAAGACAGGGCGACCGTAGCATGAGCAACTAGCCGTGGAGTGAGAGTAGGGAGCAAGCGAGTGAGAAAGATTGAGAGAAAAAGTAAAACAGAGCGAACATCGTATCACGCATAGTGCTATGGAGTGTGACGTGGGAGAGAGCTATAGTGAGAAAGATTGAACAAGAGAGAGAGAGAATACGGGATATCGAGAAAGAATACACGCCCTATTGGTTGTGTATTCGTTTAATAGTTAACTTTAGATGGCATTTCTGTCGCATAGCGTAATATTTACAATATCATTAGGCACTTCTACAGTGAATAAACAGTAAGTGAATTTTATAAATAAAAACTTTGTGAAAAACTTTGTGAAAAAACTTTGTAAATAAATTTGTAAGTTGTCCTGTATCAAGCAATTATTCGAAGTAAGTAATATATCTGTTATCGTTTTGTTTATTTACAATTTTTTATGATAATTGGTTTGAAGGTTAGGTAGTTTTAATATTTACAAATAACATGTGGTATTTCAACTTTCCACTCGTCATTTGATAATTTAATAAATCATTTACCATAAAATAAAAATATTTCATAAATTCGCTTTTCTAAATTTTGATTTCAAAAACAAAACTTAAGTAATAATTTCTAATATTGACAAAAAACACGTGGCATTTTTATTTACAATTCGTCATTTGAGATTTCAATAAATCATTGTGCATAGAATACTAATAACAATATTTCATAAATTCTTTTGACGAAATTTTAATTTAAAAATTGGAATTTCTAGAGTTATCATAAATTCCTAACCTATCTTCCTTTTTCCCTTCCTCTTAATCTTGGAAATTTAAAGTATTAGATTTGTATAAATATAAACAAGATTTATAAATTAGTTCGCCAAAGAAGTTTCACTTCTGACATGTGTACTTTGTACGCACGCATGTTTTTTTTATTTAACTTACAGATACAAAGTTCTTCCGCGACAGAAGTTGGGCAACCTCCTCTTTGTGAGCTATTTCGTTCACAAGGTGCATCGCCCTTAAAAACTAATTTAGCCCTTAAATACTCACTCGTGGCAAAGCAGAGATTTCTGTACTATAACAAAAACAATTTGTAAATACATAGCTGAGTAGATGAAGGGAATTTAGTGCATGTTTATATATGTGTAATTATACTTATTTGTATTTCTTTAAATTGCACTTGCTTCACCCGTTAGTTGCCACTCATCTACAATGGAGTGAAAATCGAACTCACACTTTAAATGATATAGCCTTAAGTCTATAAAAACGAAATCAATTTTGATTATTAACGTAATTTTAATACACATATTATGTTAACCAAATATTTATTACATTATTATTGTGTACTCATTGTGATTTAATTTAATAATTTATAAATATATTTTCAATAAACATATATTTTAAATGAAGTCAAACGAGATATTATATTCTCTACATAATTTGATCTCATGTATAAATTCAATTATCGACGACGTCATATAATAATTAACGTACAGTGATCGCACAACAAACCTTACCTATACGCCACGACGGTCCTCTGAAAGAATTGCTAATTAATAATTTAAGAATATGTTTCAAATATAAACTTGAATGGGTTGCTTATTACATTTTTATAAGCTTTTATATAATAACAATCCCTTATCCCTTCATATGATTACAAGTTTCGAGAAAATAAAAAAAATATATGAAATAGATTTACGTAACTTGTTACTATGATTTTGCTCCTCTTCTAATACAAATCTAAAAAATATGACATACGGTACAGAAGTATTTAAAGCATTTCATGACTCTACCGCTGAACCGATTTTGATGAACTTAAATATAGAAAAAGATGGATCCTTGGGAAAGGACATAGGGTAGTTCTTATCCCAATCCCGATCGTATAATTATGCAGCGGAATCACGCGGTGCAGTTATGTATTAAAAAATTCAAATAGAAAATAAATCAATATTGATTGTATGTAGGGACTAAATTTACCTAGACTAGAGGAAGACGTATTTAAAAAACAAATGACGTTAAAATGATTTAGTTTATTTACTTTTATAACTTAAAAAAATGTTTTGTGGAATATAAATCAAACCTATCTTTAATCTTAATATGTCATAGGAAATATTACGAATATTTTAAGTGGGTCGTTGAAAGCTCTGTCTTTCTATAATTTAGTAACTCAAATTATATTAGTGTTAACAAGGTACTTAATTTTGTTTTTTTGGTTAAAATAAGCGACTTAATAAAGTTCAATTAAGCGAATTTCGCGTTTAAATACCTTTAATATGTCTAAGGAAACGCAAATTGGGGCAAAATCTCAGTTGTACATAAACATATAATATTTATTACGCTCTAATTAATACACACAACAGATACAAACAACGACAGGCTTCGGGGAGATTCATTCGATAGAGACTCGTACATACTATCGAAGTATAGTTCTCGTGAGGCATTTCTGCAGGAATAGTCACAAATTCTTAATTTTACTGTATTTTAGTATAATATTACCAAGTAATTAAATAATTACAGCTAAATTGCATATCCATATAACTGGATACGCTTCATGAGGAAATTCGATATCTGCTTCTAACCGTTGTTTAAGTTATTATATGTGTCACTAATTCTGTGTTTTTAGGTTTATTTTATTTTATTTTATATTTTTTGTTGAGTAAGTCTATATTTTTTGTTGAATAAGCTAAGGTCAACTTAAGGTTACGCTTTACTTTGCCAAAGGGGGGAAGGGGGTGGTATAAGACGATTTTTAACCTGTGTGACAGTGACCAAAACCAAAAGGAAAAATAAAAACTCCCCCCATAATTAAAAAAAATGGCTTAAACAAAAAATTGACAATGATGGGGAAACGATGATATCAATTGTTTTTGACTTTCATTTAAAATAAAAACCCATTATTATGTTTAAGTTTTGATAAGGTACGCTTCACGCTTTTCTAGTCTAGTCTCTTGTAACATTATACTCTATTATGATTGTTCAACACATGTGTTAGATTTTTTTACTTATTTTTTTTAAATTAACGAAATATTTTATGGAAAATACCGTTGAAACAAAATTTTCTAAGGCATCAACAAATTCATACATATCATTTAGATGAACGAACAATGTTCCAAATCAGGCTTTTTAGACATGGGCCGTCACTCAATAACATTAATTAAAACTCTTTAAAAGTCAATCAAAGCCACGATCTTCACTAAGCTCTATATCTATACAACAAAAAGTTAATACAAATCTATTAGTTATAAAGATATAGTCGACAGACACACAAACACATACATATATATATATATATATATATATATATATATATATATATATATATATATATATATATATATATATATATATATATATATATATATATATATATATATATATATATATATATATATATATATATATATATATATATATATATATATATATATATATATATATATATATATATATATATATATATATATATATATATATACATATTAAACATAAGCGTTAAAAGATAGAAGGGTTGGTAAAGGGATATCAAGTTACACGCACAAAAGTTTCAGAGTCTTCATCATGTGATACGCCGACGTGTACGCCGTAAGGGGTTCAACAAATTAGGTTATTAAGTAACAGTATAAGTATTCAATCATTTATAGGGACCTTACACAAGATTCATAGCATCTTGTATTGTTTATAATCTGAAAGAAAAAAAAGAAAAACACTGTAGTTAAACTTAGTTACTGTAGCAAAAATTGTGTCTGTACATGGAATATAGTTGAAAAATATAGAAAATTCTAATGACTAATTGTAATTTGTAGTAAAAGAATTATTGAATTGATCGATCTGGCAAATTAGGCAAAGCGCGGCGTTGAGTTCCGCCATTCAACACGCAATGCCTCGAAAAAGGCGGAAAGCAGGGACGGAGAAAGCAGGGACTAAACAACGGAGTGTCTAACGGACTGTTTAGTACTTCCTTTAGAGGTGCAGAACCTTAAAAACAATCAACAAATTCGAAAAATATTCCTCTTGGCGAGATTTGTTGAGAAGTTTATTTAAAAATATTCATAGCCAACAAATGTATAAGTAGTTATGCCTATATATAAAATAACTACTCGGTCACTATAAATTATTATTAAAATTAGAATAAAAAATTATAAACAATTATTAATTAAATTCGATTTTAAATGAAACTTTTTTACCAGAACAATCAGATATACTTTTGTTTACATTTTTGGGTCCAGACGTTTCAAACACTTTGCTGTAGTCCGTGGTAGAAAGTTTTCAGCAATCTTCAGTAAGGAAATTGTCATGTTTCTAACATTATTATTGCTTTCAAAAGAAATCTCATTAAAAATGTTTTAAATTGCAAAAAATCAAAGATAATCCTGACTGTAAATATTGATTTCAGATAATTAGAATCAACTCGAATCCCAATAGACTCCAGCAAGGCTGTAATTTTAGTGAACTCAAATGTAAAGCACCAGCTCACTGGCAGCGAGTATCCGCAGTGTCAGGAATCTGCGGACAAATAGAAATTGCCTTCGTTTAGAAGTGCTCTACCGAATGATTTAGGTATTTATCCGAAAAGGAATTATAGATAGAGGTTTGTTATTTGTATAACAAGTCGATTTATGAAACAAGCATATATAATTTAAGTTTCTTACAGTTACTACTCAAGGTTTCCGCATAGGGTTAGAACATATGACGTATATACAAGAATCTAGCTCAACAGCTCGGTAATGTAATGGTAGGTAAACGATGCTTCCTGTTGACTTAAGACCGGTCTTTCCTCTTGCAATCGCTAATCCCAGATTAGATTTTTATAGGATATTAATCTCAAATAGGAAATATTTTTCTTATCCGGCAGATAAGCAACGTATCTTTTTTCCACAGAAATATATCTCCGGTAAAAAATCCAACAGATATAGATAGCTTTCTAAACTATCTGCCGGTTCAAGTAGCTGACAGTGACGTTACATGACAGATTTTTTTGTAGGTGATGCTAATGTTCATAACTTTAATTTTTACTTAAGTATTACTTCATATTTTGAGCGGCCTTTTGACTTTAGTCTCTTCTAAAGATAAATTAACATTTCGTTCTCTTTTTTTTTCCTTGGCATTTTTTTTACGTTAAATAAAATACAAAAACGAAAAAATTAGTATAAAAAAACTTTGTTGCGTTATAGAACAAACTTCAAAAATAGTATAATGGCGGCTTAACACAAATTATCAACAGACACAAAACCTTAAGTCGGAGCAAGTGACCTTTGTCAGTCCTTCCACGGGCCATGCCATGACATGGGCCATCCAGAACGCTATGTCTTGGGTGACCGATGAGAAAAAGGGTTTTGTCATAATGATTTGTAATATATTTTTTCCAGTTTGCCGCTGTACCTTACAAGTAGAAACTTGAAAATCTCAAAAATTGAGTTTTTACAGAAGTTGCAATAAAAATATTTTTTGTCCCAAATTGGTATCAAACTCGCAACCATCGCGCTTCATTCGGACGATGGCTTTATTATAGCTATGATCTTATGTAATGCCATTTAAAATATGTTATACAATGTAGATGCGCATAATTAAAGTTTCAAACGCTAATTCAGTAATCGAAAGGAAAAATGTGCTTATTAACAATTGTAGAACTATTATATAATGAACGTCACGTTTCATACAAATGTGACGTTAAAATATAGCAGTTGAAATTGTAATTAAACTTAAAGTTTTTAATTTTGAGAAATACTTGATAAAATTTCTATGTCAGAATAAAATCTTGGAATAAGTACTTAACGTTTCAGTTTTGCAACATCCATACGACTATATGTAATATAATCTGCAATAGTTCTTTAATAAATATTGAGGAACAAATAATTATTAACTCGAGAAAAAAACAAAAGAAATATTTAATTATTTGTATAAACATTCGACGTTTCTAATATTTTCATTCCAATTGAATTCATTAAATTCCTAACCTATCAGTTTACCTTCTCTCGGCCTTTCAATTCTCAGTAAAGCTTGATTTGATATTCAGATTTGATAACAATTTTTTTTTGTTTAGCTTCACACTTTATCCCGCACATGGCAGAGTAGGCAGTGGGAACTGGAGGGACCGTGGGAACCTAGTGTTAAGACACTCCGTTGCTTAGTTTTTTTCGATTTTTGTACAAAAACAGCAAAAATTACGTTAAATTATAACTATTATTAAGAAATGAGGCGAAGCGCAGCGTTGAGTTCCGCCACTCAACACGCAATGTCTCAAAAAAGGCAGAAAGGGGATGGAGAAAACAAAGACTAAGCAACGGAATGTTTAGAAACTCTTTGTATAGAAAAGCCTAAATTTAGCACTACAAATTGTAAATAAATCCTATGACGTCTTAATATTTATATGGACATTAAATATACTATAAGCAACTTTTGCTTAGTAAACAAATATACCCTACATTCAACTATAAAAGATGTGCCTTGAAATCATCTACAACCTGAGAGGATATGGACGTGTTGCCAACCAAATATCCAGAGCAATCTTCTTTTATGAGCTTCTGGCTCTTACTCACTTGACGAAACACGGCAGCATTAATAAGCTGCTGTTTCACGACGGTATTCTGTATAAGCGTGGAAATTACCCGGTTGAAATCTGGCCCTATTGAGAAACTGGTATTGGTGAAGCTTGGCTCTCATCATAACAATAATTGGTCAATAATAACAGTACCTACAATAATTGGCCTATATTAAAATGAAAATGCGTTCATGAAAAAAATGCATTTTCATTCCTTGAAGATATTTCCATATTACATCCTCCATTATATATAGAACAAAATAAAACATTCACGTTCAAACAATAATATATTATGACCTGAATATACAACTCGTGTTCTGATATATTACAAGTGTTTAATTAGACGTTCATTTCATTTTCTAGTATATTGCCATCGAATAGAACAATATTGTTTATTGTATTGCTTATTTTAGTTAGAATGTAGAATATTTAATAATATATCTGTTCTATCGGTGAATTCTATCGAACACGTTACGTCTGCAATCGTGTCATGTGTGTCGTCATTATGACGATTATTTCTTTATAAAAAAAAATAATAAAAAAAATTCATAATACATATAGATAATAATAAAAATGGCCAAATATTTTTTATCTTTTCCAATAATTAACGTACAATGTTAGGTTTCCCTTTTAACCTTGAACTCCTTTATTAAAATATAAATAGAACTACGATCAGCTTTGACAAAACTAAATTTTTTTATGAATAATATACAATAAAAATATAATAGAGGGATTGACGCCGTCCCTCTGCACTGCGATAACGTCATATAACATATTACATTGATCCACTACAATGTTCTAAAGACGCCAACTTCATTCAGATTATCCTATCATTTTCCAGATTATTCACCGTGTATTATTTAATAATATTGAATGAGATCCGTTTAATCAATGGTACGTAGCAAACTAAGCAATCAAAAAAAATTTTAATTTTCGCAATTAACTCCGTTGACCACTATCCATTTATAATTACATTACAAACATTAATTCAAGTTATTGTTTATTAAATAGCAGACATTAAGAACGCTCTGAGGTTTATATGTACATAACATATCTACGATTTTTGAACGTACGTCATCATCATCAGATCATTAGAATTAACCCAAATCAGAATGGACTCCAGCGAGGCTATGATACTAGTCGTAAACTCAATTGTCAAGGCAATGTCTTTACTTTTTGTAAGCACTTTGGACCGTCATGGCGCAGACGCACAGCGTTTGCTTGTAAACGCGACGCGTGCTCAATCGACTCGGGGACCGACTCGGGGGGAATAAATTTCTTTTTCCAGAGCGAAGAAAATGAAAATATAAAACCCATCTTCCCCGAGTGGGAATCGAACCTGCAAACTGTCTTGTTTACAGGTAGACGTTACGCCTCTACGCCACGACGGTTTCGTTGTGTTTACTAGAAGTATAAAGTACAACGTTGAGTTGTCAACAAGCACTGTTTTCAATTCTTCGAAAGGAACGTGAAAAGCTTTGTTTTGTTCATTAAACATTAATTATTTTTTATTACATATAAAACTAAATAACTAAATTATTATATAAATAAAACAAAATTAAGCATTATGACGCCGATGTTGTAGAGGCACAGCGTCTACTTGTAAACGCGACGCGCGCTAAATTCCAAAATGGGGAAAACGAATCTTTTTCATTTTTTACTCTGGCAACAAGGTCATAAATGGAGAATAAAGTGCTCTAATGCTTAGTTTCCAAGGTTACCGCCGTTTCCTCTTCGTACCCTGCTATAAACGGAACAAAGTTAGTGGCAGTGCACCGCGAGTATTTATAATATTTTTAAATACAATAAGATGCGTACACATTATTTACATAATTTATTAACTACCTTATCCTGCTTTAGCACGATATTGTAGGGCGTTGAGTTCAAAATTTAAGCCAAAGACTTAAGTTACCTTAAGTAACCGTAAACTTTAATATTTGTATAACTAATGTACTATCATTTCTAGTGTTAGAAATTAAACACTCGTTGAATTAACACGTATATATTATTCACTCGTACTTCTAACTCAATTAATACAAAAAAATTATGCTCCCTTAAGAATGATGCATAGACACTTTAATAGCGCGATCTAAGTAACAGCTAACGCCATCTAGTGACAAATAATGTCACTACATATATGTAACATTTTACTAGTGTAAGTGAAACGCCTTTGACAAATCGCTTTTAAATGAAAATATTTGTAAGTAATTCATGTTCACATACATTTTTTAAATCTAACACGAGGGCACCTAAATCCTGTTCAAAAGCACTTAAAGATAACGATACAAAATGTTATAACGCTTACACGACGGGGCGTCGATTGAATGTACTTTTAACGCTTCACAGAAACAGGAAAATAAATAAATATTTTAGATGAAAATTTACACATTTCATATTCAATGAACATTTATGACCATTTCGTCAAAAACGTATGTTTTCCTTATTCAATTTATTTTAATATTTTTTACGTACCTTGTGACTACAAAATTTACAATTACGATATGTCGTGTCGTCTAACAGACACGGCTTATACCACATCTGTTGATGATATTTTTCAGAGTTATGAGTTCGATTCCCATTTGGGAGAATAAAGTAATTTCTATTTGGATGTTTGCCAGAAGTACGAAATACAACATTAAGTTGTTACTACTAATATACATATAATAATTAACTATATCGTTGTATAAAAACCAAGCATTATAACATCGACGTTGCAAAGCACGTGTCTGTTTAAAATTGGCGTAAAAAAAATCCAAAGGAAGTTCAACTTCCTTAGAGTTAGTTCCTTAGTTTGTAAATACTACATTTTTATTTTAATTTCAATATTTTTCCTAACTAACTTAAGATATGAAAACGGCTTAAATTCACCCTCTACATATAATGAGGGTATTAATGCCCTTCTCTCTAAGGATTACGAGGTCAATAACTGTATAAGGAAAATATTTTATTGAATAGGTTAATTGGAGCTCGCAGATTCTTTAACATGCTTCTTGCATTTTATGTTTATAAATGTATTTGTTTTTAAATAGAGAGAAGTTCATACATTTTAGGTTCGTGTTTAGCTTCGTATATTATATAGCAGGCTGCTATTGGCTGGATGAAAAGCAGGCAAAGGGCACAGTGTTAAAACACTCCCTTCACAAAATTTAGAACAAAAAATACAATAAATGTCGTTTGTTAGTATTTTTGTAACACCGAAATATTTGTTTTTGTTTTTATTTTGAATAGGGTGTCGTTGCACATTGGGATAGTTATGGGTTCAATTCCCTCTTGGAGCAACAAATCATATTCTGTTCGTGTGTTTACTAGTAGCATAAAGTATAACGTTGAGTTATTTACAAGCGGTGTCTCTATTTGGACACTTTTAAACGTGTAAAATTTTTTTTGTTCAATAAACAAATTATTTATTAATACATATAAAAGTAATCAACAAAATATAATATAATTAAAACAAACTTAAACATTATGACCCCGATGTTGCAGAGCACGTGTCTGTTTTATTACTATTGCGGGCGTAGAGTGAGTTGAAGAAAATTGTAGTATACTTAAAGTATACTAGTTAACCAGCCTGCAGCAGCGATTAAATATTATTTCTGTACTATTAAAGCTTTCTAAACCTTTTAGAATTTGTGAATAAAAAACCGCTCAACTAAAGAACGATTGGCACAAATTTGATAATGGCTTTTTGTTAAATAGTTCGTTTACAAGGAATCATTAGTCTGCTAGTCTTAAAGGCTGTATTTTGTTAACGTCACGCTTTATCCCGCACATGGCAGGCAGGGTAGGCAGCAGGAACGCAGGAACCATACTGACCTAGGTTGAGACCACTCGTGGCTTCGTCCCTGCTTTTCGTCCCAGCTACTTATTAACAACTAGTTAACTTTGAAACTTCAATCTTTATCCCAGCGAGGCGCCGGAGAGAACTCTCTCTCTTTCTTTCGCTGTCGCCTGTATAGTGTTTCTAAGATGTTTTTTATATGTTACTTTTATTAATTTTTACTGTCATTAATATTGGATAAGGCTTAAATTCACCCTCTACATACACAGCGGGTATTAGCGCCCTCTGCCTCCAAGATTTTGTTATCAATATCTGTATAAGAAAAATATTCTATAAGCAGGTCCATTGCAGCACGCAGATCTTAAATTGTTGTAAGCTGTGTTTGATTTAACATGCTTTCTTTATTTACTTTCGTGTATATCTATTTTTCTTCATTTTATAACATACATACATACATAGATAGCTTCACGCTCTATCTGAGCCTATACTACTGACGACCTCAGTCGAGAGAACACAGCGCCAAAGCTGCGGTCTCTGCATACCTCTGTTGCCTCGTCCCACTGTCATGACCTCCTCATACATGCTCGCCGGGGGAGTCATCATGCTTTACGTGACCGTCTTCCAGTATCTGATCTTAGCTATCTTTATTCTTTGTGAGCGACATCCACATATATTTCTCGTACGATTCAATAGAAATAGTTTTGTTTGTGTACTTCAATAAATAAATTTAGGATTTCCAGTACAAAGAGACTATAACCTGAAAGCTTTGAGAGCTTTTTCATGCTGGCCTTTATAGCGATATATTTCTTTGAACATTAGAACAATAATAGCAACAATATAGTGGTATATATATATATTATATATATATGTATATATATAATATATATATATATATATATATTATGTCTATATTATATATATATATATATATATATATAATAGATATTATTATATATATATATATATATATATATATATATAATATATTATATAGATATATATTATATATATAATATATATAGAATATCTAATATATATATATAATATATAATATATATATATATATATATATATATATATATATAATATATATATATAGATAGATATATATTATATATATATATATTATCTCTAGATATATATATCTATAATATGATAGAGATCGGCGGAGCAATCAAAATCGTTAGGGTCACAGTGTCGCCATTATGAAACAGTAGCCTGCGGAAATGAATGAAATATGGGACTCTATTCATTCAGAATCAATACGCAGCATGACCGGAAACTAAGAATGTGGAGTGTTTTACAGGCGCCCCCTCCAAAATAAGCTTTATAAAAAGGCCAAATGGATAATTAAAAAAAATAAATCTAATAATGACACTTTAGCTGCCATGCAGTTATACTGGATGGACTTTCGAAACAACAGCAAGAAAGTTAGGTTAAGAGAATAATGAGTTTCTTACAAATTTATTTGCGGAAAACTGACAATACCGTGGTAAAAACCCAGGCTAGCTGGACGTTTATATTGATTTCTTTGATCCTGATGATAATGTTATCAGTTCGAGACGTTGTGAACATGTGACCGGGCCCGAAAGATCATTGGAGCTTACCGATTTATGCAATTTGCACTAAGATTGCTAGTTTATTGAAAGGAAGAGCAAGCCTCTTGGGATGATTGGTGGGTAAAAATCGCTGTAGGGCCGATATGAAACCGCATTAATACAAACATTTGAACCAGAAGCTCGTTATTCTAACGATGTACTTAAATTTAGAAACTCAAATCGATATTTCGAATCCTGTCGATTCTGTGACTAAAGCCTGGAATATGTGGAAACGATTATGAACGGTGAAATTGAGAGGGACGCGGTTAAAGCAGTGACGGTTGGTTGGACAAAACGAATATTTAAGACTGCGATATTAGCCAGCCAAATGTCGGTGTGCCCAAATGATTTCAGTTGGGTCTACCATGGAGTTGTAAGCAAGGAAAATGGGAGAGCCACCAATTAAGCGTCGCGAAGGGATATACGAAGGAAGACGGCATTACCTGGTACAGGACGGCAAAGCAGGAATGTTCAAGCCAATTGCACAAATAGGTAGGAGAACCTGACCTGTTAACTCGAAGTGAAAAGGCACTGAGATACAAATGGATAGCCAAAACATACCTAAATGTACTTATTGTGAAAGGCCGGACTACAAATTTGTTGGTTATAATGAGATGACTGACGAAGTAACAAATACTTAATGAATCGCCAAATATATTGCTACTCAATGGACGGTTAAAATAAGACACTTCAAAATAGTAACATTATTCGACGTGGAGCAGACATCTCTAGTACGAAAATCGTTGAGTAATACGTACCTGTAACGCACCGTAATCAATGCTTTCATTCAAGGGCTGATGATGGCGTGCCAATAACATCTTATGAAAGCGTACAGTGACTTGTGACATACTGATGTTTATGTCAAATACTTTTATGTAGTGAAGATCACGAAATAACATGTAATCGATTGGTGGGATCCGTAGTTTAATATCCGGTCTAGCAATCACATAACAAAAAAACGGTGCCCACTGTAAGAAGAATTAATGAATATATCATGGAAAGTACCCTTGATAATTGATTTTTACAAGTATTGACACCGATTTGACAAATGAACTGACTTTGAAATTAAGAGCTGTATTGGAAAAGCATAAAAGAGTGTTTACTACTGTGTCCTAAAACGAAAGAAAGACAGCAACATTAGAAATAAATTTGAAAGAACCGACCTAAGTGAGCGCGCAGACCATATCGGATGGCACCCATAGAAAGACAGAAAGTAAAGTATAATCGAAGATCTCATGTCAAATGGTATCATTGGCCGCGAACGTACATCTAATTTTGCGAGTCATGTTATTTCGTAAAGAAAAGAACGGAGAAGACCGAATGTGTGTTGATTATAGAGGAATTAAATAGAAACCACAATTCCTATTCAATTCCCTTTGCCGATTATTTCGGATCAAATTGATAAATAGGGGGACCCCAGGTTCTCTTATTTTATAAGCCTAGATAGGCACAAGGATTTCATCAAATTCAATAGATGAAGACTCTTCATAAGACTGCGTTTTTACACCAGATGGTTTGTTCGAATTACATGATGCCTTTTGGTTCTCTATGAATGCCCGCTGTATCAGAAGATATAACTGTGGCCTACGACCCTTTTAGAGAACATATTGGTATAACATTGATGATATTCTAATTAAATGCTCGGGACATTTCAGAAGGCCTAGAATTCGGATAAGTACTAACGGCTCTTCGTGTATCTGGTTTCGCAGTCAATACTAATAAATGTCGTTTTTTTAAAATATCCATTGAATATCGTGGGGGAAAGGTTATTTCTAGGGAACAGTTAAAAACCCAGCCCTAGAAAACTAGAAGCATGGAAAAAGCTCCTGTTACAGAACAACTAAGAAGTGGAAAGTTTTGCGGATTAGCCAGCGATTTTCGGAGTTTTATTCCTCATTTTCACACACGAATGATTCCTTTGTATTAATCTTACGCAGAAGGGACACCAAGTTTAATTGGGCCAGCCGAAATGAGAAAATTCCAGACGCGATATTATAAGAGGTTTAACAGCTTCACCGATACTCACAATATTCAAGAAGGGTTCCCGTAGAATTCATACGGTAGGCCAGTGCTACAGGCTTAGGAGCAATACTTATGGCAAGTAAAAGAAGATTCGTCGGTATGTGGTAGCCTACATGCGTATGAGGACGAATGAACCAGAAAGCCACTCCATTCTATGGAATGGAAGCTCTTGCAATCGTAGGGCCGTTAAACATTTAGGCACTATGTATGGACGTAATTTATCGTAGTCACGGATGTTAGCTATCAAAGCGTCGATGGACAAAACATGAGCTGCTGCGAGGATACATAGATGTGTGTCACATTTACAAAACTTTGAATCGATATCGAATACAGACAAGGGATCGTATGAAACATGCAGATTTTTTAGTGTAATCCAAATAAGTGTCAGGTTTGTAGTACAACGGATTCATGGCTCAAAAATGAAAAGAGAAGAGATAAAGACTTGTCTCAATTATAACCTAAGCTTGAGCAGGGGGAAAGATACCACGAATATCGATTAAAAGATAACGTTTATATAAAAAACTGCTGACCCAATACAGGTCATATTTACAGGAAGGGAGAAAGTGTCCCAGCTCATATCAGTGGAGCAAATAAATGCTTTCATTCTTACCTTAAAACATTTTGGATGCGGATGAAAAACGTTAGACAAAATTTAAAGGGGAGTAATACTGGTTTCCAGATAGCGACATTTGTGAGGAATTTGTTTAATAAACTGCATAATTTGAAGACCAGTAAAAGGTCCATATGGCGCAAAAAGCAATGTCAACTATATCCTATAAGAAAGAAAATGTACCTGTTCACAGATACATATTGATATGACTGGAAAACTTCTGGTTACAAAGGGAAAATGTGACATGTAGTAGTTATATAGACGGCTATCAAAATTTACCTTATTAAGCTATGGTTACAGATAAAACATCCATTCCATTGCTGCAACCACTAAAAAGGTAGTGTCTCTTTTTGGAGCGCCAAGACAGATAATACAGCGACCAAGATTACAGCTTTAAGCGCAGCGGTGAATTTTGTAAACAGCATGGCATCATCAGCATTTATTGACAACCTGGTGTAAGTAGGCCAATGGACAGTTGAAAAGTGTATGGCGATTATTAAAAATGGGATACTAAAAGCTTTAAACAGGTGACCATGTGCGGTTCCATTGGAAACTTATTTAACTGGTTAAACGACTCTGTTATATTATAGATAAGACAAACTCTAAGCGGAGTATATTCAAAAAAAGAATGCTGATAAAGGTTTAATGTGACAAGCAAAGATTCGATAAGGGTAAAGCTCAGTTCGAAAGATTTCATAAGGGTGAAATCGTTCTTTTTTAAAGTAATCCTAGAAACCAAAAGAGTATAGATCTCAAATACCCGATGCATACGAAATATGGAAGTGTTTCCCAAATGACCGTTATTTAATAAAAAAAGTTGTTGGTCAAGGTATAGACCCAAAAGAAAGCCGCTCATGACAGTTGCGCTTAGCACCTAATTTCTCCCATATCGGCCGTGTCGGCGGAGGAACAATAGTAATGGAATTAGTAAAAATACGGTGAAGTTCAAGAGTACTTGGTATATATGAGAGAGGGTGTTGGGTGTGTCTTACCAAAGGTGTGCAGCGAGGGGCTAGCACCCTTTGTATTGTGGTTCCGCTAGAGGTGTGCAGCAGATGGCTGGCACCCTCTAAGTGGTGTATGGTTTTTGTGTGGGTCCCACTAGAGGGATTGCAGCAGTGGCTGGCACCCTCTGAGTGGTTTGTGTGTACAACAGGTGTGCAAGCGAGGGCTAGCACCCTATGTATTTTGTGTGTGTACGCTAGGGTGTTGGGCAGCAGTGGCTGGCACCCTCTGAGGGGTTGGTTGTACAAAAGGTGTGCAGCGAGGGCTAGAACCCTATGTATTGTGTGTGTCCCGCTAGAGGTGGTGCAGCAGTGGCGGCACCCTCTCGAGTGGGTTGGTGTACAAAAGGTGTGCAGCGAGGGCTAGCACCTATGTATTTTTGTGTTCCGCTAGAGGTGTGCAGCAGTGGCAGCACCCTCTAAGTGGTGTATGTGTTTTGTGTGTGTCCCACTAGAGGTGTGCAGCAGTGGATGGCAACCCTTGAGTGGTTGTGTGTACAAAAGGTGTGCAGCGAAGGGCTAGCCCCCTATGTATTTGTGGACCGCTAGAGGTGTTGCAGCGTGGATGGCACCCTTCGTGATGTGTGCCCCATACAGGTATACAGCGATGGCCAGCATTCTTTGTGTTTTAGAGCCTCCTAACCAGAGGTGGGCAGCGATGGCTAGCACCATCGCAGTGTGAGTGAAATAACAATTTTTACTATATGGTACAAGATACTAAAAGAGCAAATGACGGAAATACCGTCTGAATAAATCTAATCTGTTTGAATTACAAAAGGTTATGGGCAGTATATACTGATATTTTGAGATTTCAGGGAATGTGAGGCAGACCTGCGCAGAATGGCCGTTGTCGGCGTGAGCAATCAAATCGTTAGTGTTAACAGTGTCGCCATTATATGAAACAGTAGCTTAGCCGGAAAAAATGAATGAATATGGACTCTATTCCTTCAGAATAAAATACGATCATGACCGGAAATAATGGAATGTGAGGGTTTACAGGCGCCCCTCCAAAATAGCTTTATCAAAAGGCCAAATGGACGACTAGGCGGCATTTGTGTGGCGACAGCGTTGTTGTCAAAAGGGTTGTTATAGTGTTGTGAGTCAGTGATAGTGAATAAGGCTTCGTAAAGTAATTGATAAGTGAGAGTAATTATCATGGTGATTATTAGAATCCTTGTTGTGTAACGAAATTATTTGAAGTGTGGGATATCTGGTGAATATAATACATAAATAGCAACTGGGTTTTTTGACGTCCTGAGGAGGAGGCGCAATGGTACGCGTGATAGGCGCATTGTGGATAGACCCGCTACCATCCTATCTACACCGAGGTGCCAAAATCCGACATACACGACATGTTTTTCTTATTATGAAACAAATCCTATAATATATATATAATAGATCTATATATATATATTATCTATATATATATATATATTATATATATATATTCTTATATAATATATATATATAGATAAGATATATATATATATATATATATATATATATATAATATATATTATAGGATTTGTTTTTCATAATAAGAAAAACAATTGAGAATGTCAACTTTTAAGTTGAAACGATTTGTCATCATACACATAGCACGGAGTGCAATGCTTTAGCAAATTATTTTGTTATTAAATTTAAAATGTCAAATTTAAGCTTCGATTTTTAGAATTAAAAGTCAAAAAGGGAACACGGAATGTCCTAAAAATTGAACAAAAAATAATAGGTTGAATAGTTATAAATCAATCCCCATCCTTTTTTATTTTTTTAATTTTTTTTTTAATATGGGTATGTGAATGTATCGGAGTACTTTAACTATGTATACTATACTGTCGGAGTTTATTCGTGGGGACTGTGTATATATTACAGATATAACAAATGAAAAAGGTATACGTGTAGTATATAAGTAAATATCTATATATATGAAAGCAAGGAATCGTGATAAAAATTGAAATAACAGCTTTCAAAAAAGAAATTTAAGATCGTCAAATGACGTATTTATATAAACTATTTTCCATAAAACAGATATCGACATAGTGAATCCTTAGCATAACCGTAATAAGAGAGTGAATTAAATCGTTTATCATGTCTTAAGATGATCAAAGGAAAATTATAGTTAAATAAGGAAAAATAATATTAGAAAGGCTTCTATATGCGTCCCGTTTACAGGCAAGACGCTGCTAATCAAATCATGTAAATAAGTTATATCTTATAATACGTATTACTTTGAATGAAAAAACGCTCGAGTACTTATACAATTTATCATTTTTAATATTTGATTTCGCAACAAAGCTGTTGGTAGGTAAATGCTATAAATTCACTACAGTCCATGACATGGCACATGTTTAAGGAATGGCAGAAAAAAAATATTTTAAGTACCAAAAATAAAAGATGTTTTTTGGACTCATTTGATTGAATGATTTACTTTATATAGATATAAAACCATTTAAATGGATTAATCAGACATTGACATTTTTTTTGAACCGACGTTTCTACTGCTTTGCAAAAAGTCGTGGTCACCCGTCCATGGACTGTGAACATTGATACTGAAAACGTAACTGAAAGTATTTTACAACCTATTAATTAAAAATGTCTGAAATTGGAAAATTCAAAAAAAATATGGCTTACTTAATTTGCTTCACGTATAAGTATAATATAATACGTGTGAAGCCAAAAAGCAACAAAAAAACATATCTGTTTTCCTAACAACGCGCTCTTGATTTTCAGATGAAATTTCTTGTCTTTTAAATCAGTAATAAAAAGTCAACGACTGTCGTATTACAGTCTAACATTGTCGCACTACCACTACGATGACTCAATTTACCCCCAAGAAGTTACCTAAAAAAAATAGAAAAATGACAACGCGATCTTATCGCTTAAAGCGATAGCTAATTAAATAATGTCTCATATAGAAGCATGTTAAGTTTATTGATACCGTGTCGTTCACAGCCAATTTATAATGAATGAGAACTGTTAGAGCGACATTTATTCATACATACAAAGCAATACAAAAAATAATGTATAGGAAACTACTAAGAAACCTATGAAACCTACTGCGTTGTAGTGACGTTGCACATGTTCTTATAGAATGTTAGGTTTGAAATATTATGTTAGATATGCGGTATATCTAATATATATATATATATTATATATATATAATATATATCAATATCTATATATATATTATATATATTTATATATATATATAATATAATATATATATAGATATAGATATATATCATTAATATATATATATATATATATATATATATTAATAATCTTATATATATATATATAGATATATTATATATATGAATAATATATGTATATATATATGTATATAGATGTATCTTAATGTATTTAGTATATATAAATATATATATATATATATATATATATTATATATATATTATATATAGATATATATATATATTATATGATATATATTTATATATATATATATATATATATAGATCTATATATATATATCTAGATATATATATATAGGTCGCTATGAATAAACTTATAATAACGTTGTCTGTTAAAAAAATACATTTGATCTAATGTGGTAAGGGAATAATATCTCTATTAAAGACAGAGTGAAAAACCTCTTAAAGGTTTATAGTTCTTTGTATAGAAAAGCCGAAATTTAGTTACGTTTAACGTTAAATAGTCTGCCTTTTATTTATTAATTTTTTCTCTTCATTAGGAACAATAATATTAAAATTATAAAAATATCGCGTAGCTTCCTTAATGGCACGCCATGGACGTCAATTTTTAAAGAGCGCTTAAACGATATCCAAACAAGCGCGGGTTTTGTATAGCAAGGTCGCTATTTTCATATATTTTTAACAATATCGATCGGTTCCTCGATATAGATAGATATATATATATATATATAATATATAATATATATATTATATATAGCTATATATATATAATATATATATTTATATATATATATATATAGTATATATTATATATATATATATATTATATATATATTAGATATATATATATATATATATATATATATATCTATATAATCTACAATGTAGAATTTATTAAATGCTTATAAAAGGTATATAAGTATATACCTATATACCGGGGTGGTGTGTTCAAATCGCTCGGGGGGGTCAAATTTCCTGGAAAAGTCTCACTTCAAAGGGTTGCGTCTGCCGTAAACGCGAAGGTTTGTGGGTTCCATTCCCACTTGGGGGAAAGGGGGATTTTTATTCCATTTTGTTCACCTGGAAACTAGGCGGGCGTTGCGTTCCAATACTCAGCACGCAAATGCGCGAAAAAAGGCGAGAAGCAGGATCTAAGCAGTTCCTATGGTCCTGCAGACACCTCTGCCTATCCAGCCATATGGGGATATGCGTGAAGGACATAAAAAAAAAACAATAATTAATACGGCGGAGATGCTTGTATAAAATACTACTATAAATTTTCCTACGCCTCATGAAAACATGCTTTATTTCTTGTCAGCGCTAATATTACGATAGAATTAAATCTCTAAGCATTAATAAAAAGATTGAAAACTACTATCAATAAATAGTTGTAAGTTGTATATATCTGTACCTTATCTTTTTTATTCCATTTTCTCGCGCTGGCAATGGCATAGAGCGCATCCGTTCCGCCACTCAACACACACAATCCTGGAAAAATGGCAGAAAAGAAGAGAAAGAGTCATCTTAACACTAGGTTCTTATGGTTCTTGCGGTTCCCACTGGGGCAACCCTGCCATGTGAGAGATGTCGATGTCGTTTATAACAATTATAATTAATATCTTTATATAGTTGTACGTCAATATTTATTGTAAATATTAAATACCAAGTGTAGCTGAAATTAGTCAATATGGTAACTGGTTCAGAAATTTTACAAGCAAATCAATCTTTTACGTGACATTCGACACCACTTTCCTCGTTTTCTGTTACATATTTCCCCCTAATACGGCTAACAATCATTCAGCCAACATTATATTTACGATATTAAATCACCAAATAGATTTTCTTTAGGAATATTTTCCTTAGCTAAAATAGGATTAAAATATTTTATTATTATCATTACTATAATAGAAACTATATTAGTGATGTAAGTTTTCAAATATCCATATATACTTGGTATATACTGTGACAGTTACATCGTAAACGCGTGAGTTGACGCGGCATGGGTGCGATTCTAATCAGGGGGAAATGAAACAAAGCGCGACAGTTAGTTCCAATTAACACTCAATAACTCTAAACTAAGCAAAAAAGTCGGGAAATGGAGTGCAATAACGCTTGTCCCGTATGCGCTTCAATATTAACGGGCAAGAGTGTGAAGTGATTTATTTTCTTTGGTATCTATAAAGATAATATAAAAAAAGTACTGAACATTAACATAAAAAGGCAATGAACAAAGTAAATATCATTTTAATTTCACTTTCCTTTCAAAATTAGAATTAAGGTTACAATTTTAAGGTACGGGTTATGTATACAAAAAGCTTTGCCAAAATACCTCTTGGTTTTTTAATTAATTAGAAACGTTTGTAGTAAAATTTGCGAACATGGTATTTTGTAAATAGCGCCATATTCTTTAGTTTTCTTTTCAACTTTATACTTATTTGATTAGTTAAAATCCCATTATGTTAATATCATATTGGGTATCGATGCTACTGAAGTATTAAATCCGTTTCAATTTGTTACGGCGTCTATATGAGATTTTTTTAGTTAGCTTCACGCTTTTATCCGGATACTGCAAACGGTAGGCAGAGAGAACTACAGGAACTGTGGAAACTAGTTTTTAAGACACTCACTTGCTTATCCCGCTTTCTCCGTCCCCGCTTTCGCGTTTTTTCGAGGCAGTTGTTGTGTTGAGTGGCGGAATCAACGCCGCCGCTTTTTACCTAGTTTTCCAGAGCGAAAAAAAAAATGAAAATAGAAAAATTAATCTTCTCTGAGTGGAATCGAACACCTTAAACCAGCGCGTTACAGGCAGACGCTTACGCCTCCGCGTCACGACGGTTCTTCGGTCCATATTAATTATTAATAAATTACGATAGATATAATTGCTATGTAACAGTATATAAATATAGATACAAACTCAACCCATCTAACAAAAACTAAAAATAATGTCAAATCCTTGAAATAAACTTCTAAAAGAAACAGCTTAAGAACGAAGTCGCCAAAAAGGCGTTAGTTTATAAATATAATGAATTACCTTATCTCATTTTTTTTTTTATTTTTTAATTGTTTAATTGCAGGAGAAAGGAGTGACAAGAGGGGAAAACTGTTGGAACTAGGCACCTAGTTAGTGTAAGACACTCCGTTGCTTGGTCCCGGCTTCCGCCCTTTTGTTCGAGCCATTGCAGTTGGTTGCTGTTTCCGAGTTTCCAGACGAAGAAAATCGAAATAGCAAAAGTCAATCTGCCAAATGAAAATTGAACACACAAACCGTCGCGTTGACTACGCCTCAGCGCCCATGACGAGACAATTTTCCAAAATAATTTGTTTTTAAGCTTCACGCTTTATCACGCACATGGCAGGGTAGGCGAGGGAACTACAGGGAACGTGGAACTAGTGTTAAGACACTCTGTTGTTAGTACCTGCTTTCTCCGTCCCGATTTCGCCTTTTTCGAGTAGTGCGTGTTGAGTAGCGGAACTCAACGCCGCGCTGTGCCTTAGTTGCCCGAGCGAAGAAAATGGAAATCGGAAAAATCCATCCGCTCTGGAATGGGTATCGAAACCCAGAAAACCGTCGCGTTACAGGCCAGACGTTGCGCCTCTGTGCCACGGACGGTCCGCAATGAATTTTAACTTACGAAATTAAAATCTATTAATTTGATAGGTAATATATACATTTCCGAGAATTTAAAAAGCAATAATATATACAAGATTCTAGTAACAATTAAGCAACATTGTAAAATAAGAAACTCACTCTTATACTGAAAGGAGATACAAAGGAAATAAAACTAGAACAGTAGTGAAAATACATATTTATATGGTTATTCACGTTAATATCCGAGCGCGTCACTATGTGACAAAACGGAAGAAATTCAGCTTGCCTTTGTATTCAGCGAGACTTTTGTCTTAGAAAGCTTCTACATTCTCCTTTTTACCTGAAATATGACAAATAATATTTATTTTTATAATTAACTAGGAGCCACCCAAAAAACAAGAACGATAGAATAACAAACTGAAGGGGGGAGATAATGTTATTTAAATTACGACAACATTAAGGAAAAAAGAGTTGTATATAAAGGTTATCCTTAAACTATGAAATGAGCTGCATTAAAATGTACAATAATTATAATTAAAAAATCCGTTTGTATTTTAATCTAAACAGAATAAGCAAATCCTAGGATGATGAAAATTTTCACGGTATTGAATTAGACATATTGTGGTTGCAATTCTGACACTGACACACTGCGCCAAATTGAATCATCAAAATGTTTTCCATTTTTCGCCCGCCCCTAGGCTGCTTTAAACCGTCGAATATACGCGTTTGTTTGTAAAATATTTCAAACCAATTATTTAAGTTATTTTTTATTTCTCGACATCTATCAAGTAGACTTCGTTCTATGCAACGGTTGCGAAAAGAATTACGAATAAGGATAAGAAAGTAAGGAACATACAAACATATTGCTTTACAACATTTATTAAAGGTATAGCAATGTACTACGTCAACGGTCCGTGGACGATACTTGTAATATAAATTAATATAGTATTTTTGGATTATGATGTAATTACATATGCATTGTAACATTTTAACCAATCTAGGAAATGGGTCAAATTTGGCCATAATATATTATCTCCTACTAATTTATGAATTTCGGAAAGACACCTTTGAAAGAATCTATATATTTATCGCCACTTGGGTGCTGCAACGGCCTTGTGCATTAAAAGGATATAAAAGGGGCCGTCGTGGAGAAGAGGACACAACGTGTGCGGTAGCGCGGACGGTTCTGGGTTTGATCCCAGTCGGTTTCATCTTCTTCGCTCTGCAAACTAGGCAAAGCGCGGCGTTGAGTTCCGCCACTTAACACGCAATGCCACGAAAAAGGCGGAAGGGAAAGCGGGGTACGGAGAAAAAACGGGGTTAGGGGATAAGCAAAACGAAGTGTCTTAACACTGGTTCTATGGTGCCTGCAGTCCTCTGCCTAACCCTGCCACACATGTGCGGGATATAAAGCGTGAAGCACAAAAAAAAAAGATATAAAAAAGATTGTGAAATTAAAAAAAAAATATTATCCACAGATAATATACTATTGGAGGAACAATAAAGGTACTTAAATTACTTCATGACTATACTAACATACCAAAGCAAAACAACAGCCTCCAAAACCACCGGCCAGTCATCCTAGCGCAATTACATCCTGGTGGAAGGACCGTAAGATATCCACTAGCTGGTCTAATCCGGACATGGACACTTTCCATGAGCGTACTCAGCGATTCGTGGGACTTGTAGAAAGTTGTTGGCCATACCTTTGAAAAAAATGGTACATTTTGTATGGTAGTATTATCAAATTTTGTATATCTGTTACGATTCATCATTCTATGGGAACAAAATCTCTAAAAACTATACAAAAACTTCTTCTAAAAATTTTTTCAGCCTCAATTAAAACAAACAAAGTACTTACAAGTTTAAACTCCGCCAGATGAACTTCAGAGGATATATAGCTCTTATACTAATATATATCTATTATATCTATATATTATATATAGTATAGATATATATATATATCTTATTATAATATATATATATATCTTAATATATCTATTATATATCTATATATTATATAATATATATATATAATATATAATATATGTGGTGGAAATAATACATATTTTGTGGTTTTATTATTTAACTCAGTTAAAATCTATTTGTTTTGTTTTTTATGACACTATATTCCAATAGGAACAGAAATATCAGCTGTTAAAGTAAATCAAAAGGACCCAATTATTAAAATTTATATATTTCTGTACTATCTATGCACGAGATGAAAACCAATTAAAAATTACTCTGTTAGTTATTATGTCACATGAAGAAGAAAACACGTGGCTTGCGCCGATATAAATTTAATGTACATATCTATGTACCAATGAAAAATTTACAATTTGTGAGATTGTGTAAGATAGCCTTTTAAGAATATTTTGAAGTGACAACGTCTTAATTGGTTGGTGCTGCCGGAGTCAAATATGACAATGGTAACGGAAACGATGTGTCAACTCGTCAACCGACTATGAGCCCCCGGTCCGCCTGCGCGTATTCCCTTGACAATGTCAATGTTTTAGTAAACAAAATATATTTTCTATAGTTAAAAATTTGTGCAATTTATTACTATAATTATTATTCATATCAATAAATATTCTCCGAGGAAAAAAGACGTTGACGGTAAAATTTTCGCCCGTAAAACCCACGGTAAGGCAACATTTTTTTACTTTCTTATGGTTTCCGTAGATTGTTTTTTTAATCTACCGTTTCCACTTTCCACTTTTCGAGGCATTTCACAATATGTACATACTTTACCTTATTGCCAAAACAAGGAAAATAAAAATAATTGAATCAAAAATTAAAGAAATCGGATCACGTTTACAGGCAGACGCTTTATCTTGACGCCGCCAAGACGGTCCTCAGATTTTTTTTATCTAGTAAAATATTAATGCATATGACATATATTACTTATTTTCGTTTCAAAATAAATTCGTTTTATGCAAACTGGGTTATGCTGATAAATAAGCTTTTTAAAAGCTTTCCAGTAATACAAAAGTCGAATGAACAGTAAAGTAAAAAGAAAATGTCGAAAATTCAAACTATACTACATGTCTTTAAAATATCTTTTGCTATAAAAAACTTTTTAGGAAGCAAAGCGGCATAAATATAATGCAAGAATAAATAGTGATACAAATATTAAGCTCAAAATCTTTAATTCATTATCCCACATATTCATACTCGAGTATGAATTTTGAAAAAAAAAAATATT
The DNA here is from genome assembly GCA_037178615.1 of Dione vanillae. Lineage (NCBI taxonomy): Eukaryota > Metazoa > Arthropoda > Insecta > Lepidoptera > Nymphalidae > Dione > Dione vanillae. The sequence goes on from JAZFAU010000082.1 coordinate 941,867, forward strand.
TCCGCCATTTTGGATCCGCCATCTTGGACTTTCAGGGACCTCACATACATAAAGAAAGTGAATTTCTAAACGGCTTTGATTGAATGATTTCTTCCTTTTGGCAGCCATTACTGATCCGTCATTTTGAAAGATTTACATACGCCATACAGAAATAAAAACTGGAAACTTTAACTAAATTTTTTAAGCCCATTACGTTCATTTTTCCTTAAAATTTAAGTGCGAGTGTGGGGTGGCAGATTTAATTGAAAATGTCCCATATAAGAGAGAGATAAAGTTCTCTCTGGACACAACGCAACGGACAAAGAGTCAAAAGAGTTACCTGCAGATTGCCTCTCTCTTGTATATCGAACTCGAGACTTGATTATCGGCATAATCTAATAGTCCATTGAAATGTTACATTTTAAGGGCCGAGTATTGCATTTATTAGAGGATTTGCCGCCACATTGAGGTAAGGCTAAAAAGGTTTGAAAAAAGTAAATAAGCAAAGTTTTTTAAAAAATCGTGGGAGTATATTTACTGGATTCTAATTGAACTCTTATTGAACCCGGTCGACTTTGGAGCGCTGTAACAGCGTTTAGAATGAATGAAATAAAAAAATTATAGACAAAAATTTAAAAAACAAGATTGGTCTGAGGTATTTTTTTTTGTAAAATTTATAAGAAAAATGTTATACAGCAAAAAAGAAAATTGATACAAAATTAAATAAGTAAGTAAAAATACTTATTTGCTTATTACTTCTTTAATTTTAAATTTAGGGTAAAAAAATATATAAACATATTTGTAGGCAAAACAATTTGCTACAAAGTATGATCTTACAATATTTTGTACCATGTTTAGTTTCCGAGATATCGCGAAAAAAGTGTTCCCCCCCCTTTTTCCAAGATGGCGGTCGGGGGACAAGGGTTGCGACCCCACAAACTTGAAGTTAAGCTTCTATTGACTCCCCCACATATCCCAAAAATAAAATTGAGTCCTCTAATAAATGCAAAGCAAATGTAACATTTCAGTGGACTAGAAGGGCTCTTAACGTGATGCAACACAGCCTATATATAGTTTTCCTTGTAAATAAACTATGAATCATAATTTATAACAAGCGAGTTTAGTTCCTGAGATTAGTGCTTCCAAAGAAACAAACTACAGCTTTACAATATTTTTATAGAAATAATGTTTAATCGCTGCTTTAAACTAGTAAAATACTAAACTAATACTAGTATATTTTAAGGATACTATTATTTCCTCAACGCACTCTACGCCCACTGTAGTAATTAAACAGACACGTGCTCTGCAACATTGGCGTCATAACGTTTAATTTTGGTTTATTTATATAATAATTTAGTCAATTACTTTTATATGCATTAATAAATATTTTTATATAATAATAATAAAAATCTCTCAAATTGAGCATTCACTCTTTCCTTCGAGTGGGAATCGAATCCACAGTCCGTAAAAATTTACGATGTAAAAATATTGACAAAAATTGTACTAGGAAGAAATAAGTACAGTTTTAACGAAATCGTCATAAAATGAATTTATCCTATCGAAACATATTTTATTTCCTTTTTCTTTGAAGAGTTCAAAGTACCTATTCAATTAAAACATCACCGTGTAAATGTATGACAAAAATGACCTACATCTTAAGATATTATTTCGTAACGTTCTCTTTGGGCGCTTTTAAACAGGTGTTTTGGTAAACTCTTATTAGCTTTAAAATGTTGTTCGTGAATATTTACGTAGTATATAATTTTATTTATTAAAAATAGACTTTTCAAGGAAAGCAATATTATATTGACTGTATCAAGTCATGTTAATTGTTTAACTAATACATTAGTTGTACAGATTTGAAAGGTTACGATTACTTAAGCGATAATTTGAATGTCACGTATTCTAAGGATTTTATACAAGACATTTAGATTTAATAGAAAGATACATGATCAAACTTTATTTTTACCTAAACCAAAATTGCATATTGAGTGATGGACTCAACGCTCTACTTTATATTGCAAAGGAAATTAAAAAAAATCTATCCATACTTATTATATATACAAATTATTTATATACATAAATAAATAATAATTTGTTTATTTTTGAATTTTTACCTAAATAAAATTTCATAATGTAAAATACCCTCGTCAATATTTTTGGCCTTAACTTTATGACCATCGTTATATTTATTTTTATTTCGGAACGAATCTGTTGTTGTTCTATAAATTACACTACAATAATGTCATTGGCCGCGCACACGTGTATGTAATGGTAGAAAAAAATATTTAGCAGTAAAAACGCTTTTCAAGTCATTTGGGAGAAGGATTTACTTGAATTTCCTTGCTCTGCTGTTCTCTCCAACACTGCCATATAAAGAAGTTAATACGAAAACGAAATTGTAAGCACGTTAATACTATGAAATTTTAATCAATTACTAAATAAAGTATGAATTAAATGACATATGTAAAAAATGAACATGAACGGAACAATGAACAAATAATACAATGGTAATGGACCGTCGTGGCGCAGAGGCGTAAGTGTCTGTATGCCTGTAAACGTGACGGTTTGAAAGTTCGATTCCAATTCGGGGAAGATGAATTTTCGCTCTGGCAACTAGGTAAAGCGTGGCGTTTAGTTCCGCCACTCAACACGTAATGCCTCGAAAAAAGGCGAAAACCGGGGACGAAAAAAGCAGGAACTAAGCAACGGCGTGTCTTAACACTAGGTTCCACGGTTCCTGCAGTTCCCTCTGCCTACCCTGCCATGTGCGGAATAAACCGTGAAGCTAAAAAAAATTAACTTACAGCAACAAAGTCCTTTTGTGGTAGAAGTTGGGCAACTTCCTCTGTACGAGCTATTTCTTCCACAACGTGTTTCGCCCTTTTAAGCACTAACTCGTCGCAATTCAGCCATTTCAGTTCTATAAAAAAAAACATGTTGTTATAAATACTATGCTTACGTGTTACGTTTCATATAAGTGTGTTTAGTATTCGTTTTTCTTTTTCTTACCTTCATACTGTGTCACACGTAACAGCATACGTAGAGGGGATTTAGTGCGTGTTAGACATTACGTGTTGAGTAACGGAACTCAACGCCGCGCTTTATTTTTTGACCAGAGTATTCTAAGACAATTTACACTGCAATATGCTATATATATTTACGCCTGCTCTGCAATATGCGGGAAACAGTGTGAAGATAAAAAAACTAATAACCATGCCCTTTATTTCCACAGACACACTTTATTTGATGTTAAACTTAAGTTTAATGTTATTATTATGTAAAATCTTCTTCCATTGTCCTGCCACTATTTGTTTTTTCCTATAGATCTGTTCAATCTTATGTTATATATGGGGCCTACTTTTCAAAGACGTACGACAAGCCAGATAAAAGACAGGTATCATATGCAATTTTATTAGAATTAATGCTAAAATCAATTCCAAATTTTCTTGAGTGACCAAAATTTCTTCCAAGGTATATTAATAATATGTGAATAAATATATTAAAATACTAAACTCTATTGAATAACTATACTCGTATTTATATACAATATGTAGATAAAAATATATATTATATGTGGTAGTTATTATTGTAACGTATATCTATATATCGAATTTCCTTATGAAGCGTATGCAATTTAACCGTAATATTGTAATAATTTGTTAATAACATACTATACAAACAATACCTAAGTGAATTGTTATAAAGTTAGGAGTTTGTGACTATTCCCAAGCAACTGCCCAAAGACAACCCTATTTTAATAGTAGGTACAAATCTCTATTGAATGAATCACCCCTAAGCCTGACGTTACTGATATAAGTTGTGTGTATTAACTGGAACGTAATAAATATACCTTTATATACAAATAACATTTTGCTCCATTTTGCATATTACTTAGAAGCGATAAGGGTATTTAAGAAATTCACTTGTTTATCCCACACATGGCAGGGTAGGCAGAGGGCACTGCAGGCACCGTGGAACCTAGTGTTAAGACACGCCGTTGCTTAGTTCCTGCTTTTTCCGTCCTCGCTTTCCGCCTTTTTTCGAGGTATTACGTGTTGAGTAACGGAACTCAACGCCGCGCTTTATTTTCTGACCAGTGCGGGAGTGTTAAAAAATATATTAGTATTACTAGAATTTACACTACAATATGCTATACATAGAGATATATATATATATATATATATATATATATATATATATATATATATATATATATATTATATATATATATATATATATATATATATATATATATATATATATATATATATATATATATATATATATATATATATATATATATATATATATATATATATATATATATATATATATATATATATACTTAGTCTGGCCATAAATACTGTTACTATTCAAAAAAAGAAAATATTACGTTTGAATTTGGAATCTGTCATTTTTATATTATTGCTTGATGTGTTTTCTTATTTTCGCGCCATTATATTGTTAAATATTTTGTTATATTAAAATGGAGTGGGGTGATAAAGAGAACCGAATCGCTGTGATTGCCTTACATAAAGTAGGTATGGAGAAAAGTGCAATTTTTAAAACCCTCCACCCGCTTGGTATTAGTCAAATGTTTGTTTACCGGGCTATTGATAGGTACAATGATACCTCCTCTGTTTGTGACAGAAAAAGATCTGGCCGTCCACGTACCGTTCGTGTGAAAAAGGTGATTAAAGCAGTTAGGGAAAGAATTCGAAGAAATCCTGTCCGTAAGCAAAAGATTTTATCTCGGGAGATGAAGATAGCTCCTAGAACCATGTCGCGTATATTAAAAGATGACTTAGGACTTGCAGCCTATAAGAGACGTACTGGTCACTTCTTAACTGATAATTTAAAGAAGAATAGGGTGGTAAAATCCAAACAACTACTTAAGCGGTACGCAAAGGGAGGTCACAAAAAAATTTTGTTTACGGATGAGAAAATTTTTACAATTGAGCAGTATTTTAATAAACAAAATGACCGTATTTATGCTGGAAGCTCTAAAGAAGCTTCGCAATTAGTAAACAGAGTACAACGTGGGCATTATCCCACTTCAGTGATGGTTTGGTGGGGTGTTAGCTATGAAGGGGTGACTGAGCCATATTTTTGTGAAAAAGGTATTAAAACGTCGGCACAAGTTTATCAAAATACCATTCTTGAGACGGTAGTTAAGTCTTTAACTAACACCATGTTCAATAACAAAGAATGGTGCTTTCAACAAGACTCGGCACCGGGTCATAGAGCTCGATCCACCCAATCTTGGTTGAAAACTAACGTTCCGGACTTTATCAGCACTGAAAACTGGCCGTCGTCAAGTCCTGACCTAAATCCATTGGTTTATGATTTATGGTCAGTTTTAGAGAGTAAGGCTTGCTCTAAACGCTATGATAATTTGGAGTCCCTAAAACGATCCATTCGGTTGGCAGTGAAGAATTTTCCTCTAGAAAGAGTTCGTGCTGCTATTGATAACTGGCCTCAACGTTTAAAAGACTGTATTGCAGCCAATGGGGACCACTTCGAATAAACATTGTATATTTTTAATAGTTATATATTGATGTATTAAACTAACTCACTATGAAAGGAATAAATGTTACGTATAAAAAAAAATCGTGCTTTTCTTTATAACAATATTTATGGCAAGACTAAGTATATATATATATATATATATATATATATATATATATATATATATATATATATATATATATATATATATATATATATATATATATATATATATATATATATATATATATATATATATATATATATATATATATATATATATATATATATATATATATATATATATATATATATATATATATATATATATATATATATTTACGCCTGCTCTGCAATATGCGGGAAACAGTGTGAAGATAAAAATATTTATAACCATGCCCTTTATTTTATTTCCACAGACACACTTTATTTGATGTTAAACTTAAGTTTAATGTTATTATTATGTAAAATCTTCTTCCATTGTCCTGGCACTGTTTGTTTTTCCCTATAGATCTGTTCAATCTTGTGTTATATATAGGGCCTACTTTTCAAAGACGTACGACAAGCCAGATAAAAGACAGGTATCATATGCAATTTTATTAGAATTAATGCTAAAATCACTTTAAAATTTTCTTGAGTGACCAAAATTTCTTCCAAGGTATATTAATAATATGTGAATAAATATATTAAAATACTAAACTCTATTGAATAAATATACTCGTATTAAAATACAATATGTAGATAAAAATATATATTATATGTGGTAGTTATTATTGTAACGTATATCTATATATCGAATTTCCTTACGAAGCGTATGCAATTTAACCGTAATATTGTAATAATTTGTTAATAACATACTATATACAAACAATACCTAAGCGAATTGTTATAAAGTTAGGAGTTTGTGACTATTCCCACGCAACTGCCTCAAGACAACCCTATTTTAATGTAGGTACAAATCTCTATTGAATGAATCTCCCCGAAGCCTGTCGTTATTGGTATCAGTTGTGTATATTAACTTTAGCGTAATAAATATACCTTTATATACAAATAACATTTTGCTCCATTTTTCATATTACTTAGAAGCAATAAGGGTATTTAAGAAATTCGCTTAATTGACCCTTATTTATATACAGGACGATACAGGACTATACGTAATAGACCATGGAAGAACTATGGAAAATGAGTTGTTCATATTTTCATTCATTCATAGTTTCATACTTTATCCTGCATATAGCAGGTTAGGCAGAAGGGACCGCAGGAAACCGTGGGGAACCTAGAGTTAAGATACATTCGGTCCCTGCTTTCCGCCTTTTTGAGGCATTGTTTGTTCAGTACCGGAACACAACGTCACGTTTCCCTACTTGCAAGAGTAAAGAAAATGGAAATAGAAAAAGCCATTTTTCCCAAGTGTAAGTCGAACCCACAAACCGTCGCTACTTTAAAAAAATAATACTTATGATAAAATTCTTAATCATGATGGGCGTTTATCAATGAAATTTGGAAATTCGAGATCTTGAACATTTCACAAAAAAAATCACAATAAAGTATGAAATCTTAATAAGTAGAAGTAATTTTGTGTGATGGACAGTTTACATTCATATTTTAGTATATAAACGTGAAAGGTCTGGAAAATTTGACGTATAATCAAATTTTGATATAGAAAAATAGTAAAAGGTAAAAACAGTAATATTAATATTTATGGGGACTTTAACATTTTTAGTGTCATATCAAAGAAAACGTGAAAAAAATATTCATAGCAAAGAATTTCATAAGAATGAGACGAAATTTAGTAATTACTTGCAAATTTAATACTTTCGAATTAGTCTCTGAAACTCTTAGAAAGTGTAGACGATTTGGGAAACGTAATATAATATAAGCAACGTCAACTAGAGTTCAAACTAGATATGTAATGACAAAAATCTTTTCAGGCAAATACCTGCTAAATCATTTGGTAGAGCACTTCTTAACGAAGGCAATTTTAATTTGTCTGCAGCTTCCTGACACTGCGCTCGCCGTTGCGGATACTCGCTGCCAGTAAGCTGGTGCTTTACATTTGAGTTCACGACTAGTATCACAGCCTCGCTGGAGTCCATCGGGATTTGTATTGATTCTAATGATCTGAAATCAATATTAAAAAAACTTGTCAAACGTCCGAACATAAAACTATATTTACAAAATTATACTTTTTTCTAATCAAGCAGACAACAACAACTACATAATAATTTTATTACTGAGAAATATACCCATATATGTATTTCTATACAAATAATAAAAAATGTAGTGCAGGTGATGAAGGTTCACAGTTAATTTATAAAAAACAATATGTACTAACTGTACGTCAAAAGTTCGTAGTATAATTAAAATACTTATTAACTTTGACGTTATGACTTTTGGGATATTTGTTTTCTACGGAACTGTAAGTTCTACCGGTATGAGTGTAAGTCTTCAAAATTAAAAAAAATGTACTGTCTGGATGGCGAAATACCAACATCCTCATGCGTTCTGTATTGTTTCTCGTACGTGTCTATCATAAGAGTCTTTCATATATATAATAAGCAATTTGATCAAAACATGAGAAGGATTTTTGTGTGTCTGTGTGTGTGTGTGTTTAAGAACTTTCTTTTACAAATTGTATTGAGCGTTTGCTGGTTGTTATATTTCTCTGTGCTCTTGCTACTCAAAGAATAACTGCTTCACGTATAAAGAAGTGAAAATTTCATTGAACACTACCCAAGAGTACCCGACAGGGACACCAGCATATGTTTAGCTGTCCATACTGCAGCTTTACCTTACTGAATTAATTTGGAACGCTAAATGCTTAACAATAACATTTTAATTGTGCTGGAGACCAGTCGTGAATTATAGTGTGCCATTTTAAACCTAAGGGGATCCGATATTCTCCTATAGCTAGCCGCTCGTTTTGCATTTCTAAGGCCATTGCGTGTACCTTACACTTATAATTCTCGTCTGGCCCAATAAAATATTTTGTTATGTCTGTATTTTGAATTTTCCTCTTTGATCCTAACCCTACTCTACTGATTTTTCTCGTTTTGACTCGCGCTCTCACTTCAGTTTTTTGAAAATGAGGTAACAATATCATCATGTGATTTTCCCAGAATATATGTTTTGGAGACTCTTAGACACGTCTGTCTGTACAAAAAACAACTATTCTGAAATTGTCAATTGAAACAACAAAATGACTACGACCATATATGTAAAAATTACTATATACAGTAAAAATTACTGAAAAAATCACATTGTTTTAAGCAATTTATATAGATTTTATACTAAGTAAATAAATACAGTTTTAATTAAATCTTACCTACAATCAATAAGTAAAGCGTGATCCTTTTTCCCCATAGTGACGATAAATTGGTCCATTATACCGCAAGGCATTCCGGGAAAATCGTGTTCTGCCTTTTGACATAGTAGGGCTTTCTTTACTGGCCTAGTAAAAAAGAAATAATTAAATCTGTAGGAAGAACTTTAATTATAGAAAAATTATCATTAAACAAATTAAGCTAAAGAGGTTGTTTCTTAAAAAGCACACTGGTTTAAAGAGATTTTTTTATGTACGGGATAATTTATTTATGGTATACAGTGTCTTCATCCAGCACTTACAGGGTATTCTGTTTTCATTTCGTAGGTAAATATAAAATTAAAATTACTTCAAGTGTTTCAGTAAAATCAAATAAAACGACAGAATACAGATTTCAATATTGCCGCAAAGTACCAACAATAAATAATATTTTTAAATGAAACGAATTCACGCATTTTCTATGTAAAAGAATCCGTCAGCATATGTCCTCTTTCCACTCTAATTCTAAATTAAAGTGATTTAACATTGCTTTGTCTTTACCACGACGAAGAAATGAACAACGAAGGAAAACATTTCTTTTTCAACGAAGGGAACCCAGAACCATTGTGCTTACAGTCAGATATTGTCCCATTGTATAAATACATAAATTAAATACAAATTAAATACAAATCTTGGACTTTCAATTACAAATTATTAAAGCAATCGTTGATAATTTAAGACGCTTGTTATTAGAGAATAGATACGTCACTAACAGATGTAGGCAAATTGGATGGCCATTGACGTCTTGATCACGTAAATGACATTACGGTAATTGCTAATTATTGTTTTTTCTCTTAACATAATATCAAATTGCTGAATGAATATTTGTTAGTAAATAATTATTTATTTTTCCTTCTCGGTATCGTTTCAAACACAGTATAGAAAATTCTTGTCAAAAGTAAAAAGCATGAGGTCTCTCCAGAGGTTATGTATGTACAGGTTAAAACGACTACCGGTCTCTCGGTTTTGCACTCCGTTCTATTACTACCCCGCTAGGGGTAAGGCGCAAAGGACATAGCGACATAATTTACTTTTTTATGAGTGAGCAATGGAATTTAGGTAACATTTTACTGCTCAAGATTTTTCTGCTTAAAAATTAATCTTGACGTTAGTATATAAGTATAAGTAAGTATAAGTATATTTGACTTAAACAAATTTAGTACTTTTAAAGATGTTCGTGTACATCAGTTTAGTAAAATATTAAAAATTTTTGTAAATAATAACAATATATTGCAATAATTTATTACTATGCGTTTCTTTTATTATTCTGTGAATAACACTTTAAAATATCAATTATAAAAATAACGTAGTCGACGAGGAGACATGGACGAAATCCAATAGGCACGAGTTCTAATCGAGCTATGTTCGTATTGTTTATGTTTTTGATGTTTAATATGTAAATAAATAACTAATAATATAAATATTTAATCTGTGTGATGATTAGTGCCTCGACATACATAGGTTCTTAAGCGTTCTAGTGAGAAGAAACAACTTAGCGTCCCATGGATTCACCGTGCGGGTGCCGGGCCAATAGTGTTGTAGAAAGAGGAGCTCCGAGCAGCGCTTGGGACTTGCGACCCAAGTGTAGGTTTAAAGAGCCCCTTTAAAATGCATTAACGCTCACCTTAACTTTCCGAGCTCCTCCCACTACCTTAACAAATTTTAAATGATTCTACCAAAGCCGCCTTCGAAGTGTGTTCTAGAAATGAATTTGTGATAGTTCTAGACGGGCCGAGATCTTTTAGTAAAAGAGAGATTTCGCTGTTATACCTCTCGCTCCTACTTTAACCGCATATAAGCTAGCTCTAAACCTATTCCTGGTCAGTTCGTTTGTAAGTACGAAATACTTATTGAGTTTAACGTGGTGACTTTTCGGGATATTCCCACGGAACTGTAAGTTCTACCAGTACTACGCGTTTTAGGTTTCGAGAATATTGATAAATATCCGGTCTGGATGACGAAACATAAATATCCTCAGGGACTCTATACTGTTTCTCATACGTGTCCATTACAAGTGTCCAATCAGGAGCTGGATCTAATATGAAGAAAGGTTTTTGTGTAGGTTTTTATATGAACCTTCTTCACAAACTCTATTGAGCGTTTGCTGGTTGTTATGTTTCTCTGTGATCTTGCTACTGAAAGACTAACCGCTTTACGTATGATTTCTAGTACTTTGTCATGGCGCCGCGAATATTGACCACTATCTAAGAGTACCCTACACCCCACCAGCATATGTTTAGCTGTCCCCACTGCCTCTTCACAGATGTAGCAAGATTTATCGGTATGTAAATTGATGTTTTTTACTATTCTTAGAATATAATTTATAATATAGAGCCCATAAGGCACAGTGTCTGTCTGTACACGCGACAGTTGCAGGTACAATCCCACTAGGGGATAATTAAATTTTTATACATCCTTGTAATTTTTTTTATAAAATATTAATAGTAAACATACTCAACTTGAATCCCTGTGAGAGCTTCCAGGAAAGTGAAACACGCAACTTCAAGAGAAGCACTGCTAGATACTCCTGAACCCATTGGTACATCTGACACGATTACTGCGTCGAAGCCGCTTAGTTTCCCTATACATAGTATATTTTGACTTTAAAATAACCAATTCAACCAATAAAGGAACATCTTTTTTATATTTTGTATTTTTAATAAAATAGGGTGAATAATAAAAGAAAGAGAAAATGACAATTGATGCTAAAGATGTGAATTTGACTCATTTTTCTGGGTATATACATATATATTATTTTGTTTTTTGCTTCACGCTTTATCTCGCATATTGCAGGAACCATATGAACCTAGCGTTAAGACACTCCGTTGCTTACTCCCTGCTTTCTCCGTCCTCGCTTTTTACAGTCGTAGTTGGTATTAATAATAATAAATTTAATTATTATTAATAAATATATTATAAATAAGTTAATTAAGAACATTCGTTCCTTACTCTGGTGAAATAAAGCACTGTGAGAAGTTTCAATATACAAAAAAAAACTAATTTTGAAGCGATAAAATGTGAAAACTGTGTACAAAATGAAACTTTTAACTCAATATAAACATAAATTACTAGAAATTTAACTACGTACAACATAAAAAAACGACCAAAAGTATAAATGTGAGTTAAATGTGATACCTATATACTTAGTCTTGCCATAAATATTGTTATAAAGAAAAGCACGATTTTTTTTTTATACGTAACATTTATTCCTTTCATAGTGAGTTAGTTTAATACATCAATATATAACTATTAAAAATATACAATGTTTATTCGAAGTGGTCCCCATTGGCTGCAATACAGTGTTTTAAACGTTGAGGCCAGTTATCAATAGCAGCACGAACTCTTTCTAGAGGAAAATTCTTCACTGCCAACCGAATGGATCGTTTTAGGGACTCCAAATTATCATGGCGTTTAGAGCAAGCCTTACTCTCTAAAACTGACCATAAATCATAATCCAATGGATTTAGGTCAGGACTTGACGACGGCCAGTTTTCAGTGCTGATAAAGTCCGGAACGTTAGTTTTCAACCAAGATTGGGTGGATCGAGCTCTATGACCCGGTGCCGAGTCTTGTTGAAAGCACCATTCTTTGTTATTGAACATGGTGTTAGTTAAAGACTTAACTACCGTCTCAAGAATGGTATTTTGATAAACTTGTGCCGACGTTTTAATACCTTTTTCACAAAAATATGGCTCAGTCACCCCTTCATAGCTAACACCCCACCAAACCATCACTGAAGTGGGATAATGCCCACGTTGTACTCTGTTTACTAATTGCAAAGCTTCTTTAGAGCTTCCAGCATAAATACGGTCATTTTGTTTATTAAAATACTGCTCAATTGTAAAAATTTTCTCATCCGTAAACAAAATTTTTTTGTGACCTCCCTTTGCGTACCGCTTAAGTAGTTGTTTGGATTTTACCACCCTATTCTTCTTTAAATTATCAGTTAAAAAGTGACCAGTACGTCTCTTATAGGCTGCAAGTCCTAAGTCATCTTTTAATATACGCGACATGGTTCTAGGAGCTATCTTCATCTCCCGAGATAAAATCTTTTGCTTACGGACAGGATTTCTTCGAATTCTTTCCCTAACTGCTTTAATCACCTTTTTCACACGAACGGTACGTGGACGGCCAGATCTTTTTCTGTCACAAACAGAGGAGGTATCATTGTACCTATCAATAGCCCGGTAAACAAACATTTGACTAATACCAAGCGGGTGGAGGGTTTTAAAAATTGCACTTTTCTCCATACCTACTTTATGTAAGGCAATCACAGCGATTCGGTTCTCTTTATCACCCCACTCCATTTTAATATAACAAAATATTTAACAATATAATGGCGCGAAAATAAGAAAACACATCAAGCAATCATATAAAAATGACAGATTCCAAATTCAAACGTAATATTTTCTTTTTTTGAATAGTAACAGTATTTATGGCCAGACTAAGTATATACCTATATATAATACAATGCGAAGAGGGAAGGCGAATATGAATTATCATATAAAAACTAACAATCGATTTTAGCGACGTTTTAGTTATTGGTTACGATATCGATATATAAAAATCGAATATGTAATTAACTACTTGTTCTCGTGCTATTATTATTACGCTTATAAAAATATCCAAAGTTCTAGTTATAGAGGCATCATAATGAATTATAAAATCTCACCTGGAAAATTGGCAACTACTCCTTTGACGTAGTTAGCCCAGGCTGGTTCACCAGGCTTTAGTTGTGATGATGCAGAAAAGCTAGCCTCGAGCTGATCTCCATTTGCCAGGATTGATAGGATATTGCATTCGTTTGTATTATTGTCGCCACCAACTACGACTGTAAGAAACGGGAGTGCCTGTAACAGAATTTATAATAAATTAAATATTTTTTTGTGGTTAGGGCCATGAAGTCGCAATGGCACAGTGTCTCACATTGAAAGCGATGGGTTTGAGTTCAATTCAGAATAAATTATTTTAATCTAATTAATTATCTTATTTAAGCTCTAGTAACAACTCTCGCTCGGGTAAGAAAAAATGGAGCAGTCAGTTTCGCCACTTTACAGGTAATGTCTCAAAACTTGGTCGAAAGTGGAGAACGGAGAATTTTAACACGGTATTTTCTCTGTTTACTCTTTATGTGCGGGGAAACGTGTAAAACTATCTAATTTTATTTTATTTTTTATATTTAGCTTGTTGCTTGATCAAAGACTTGTCAATAGAGATCATGTATTATTAATAGCTTAGAATGTCATATATGTTGCCTAGTCTCTAGTTTGAGCTATGTTTCTATTATACAAGCAATTAGATTCCACAAAATTTAAATATTTTATTTCCACTCAAACTTTTATTTTCACTGTACTTCATCTGGATAGTGTCTAAAAGCAATTACCATTTAGTCAACAAAAGAGATTACGCGTACGAGGTACAGTATCAAGAAATTATTTCTAACAAAAAATAAGTTTTCATCACTTGTTTAAATGTAATGAAGTTGTAATTGTAAAATAGTTAGCCACAGATATTTCCTTACATGGACCTAGTAGTCTACATTTTAATAATAAGCTTTAAGTTTAAGAACATTTTAAAATATTTTTTATAAATTTAGTATTTTTGAAACCTTCCTGCCACCGTGCTTAATCAATGGCAAGAATCACATATGAAACATTTTCTTATTTATTTTACCAAAAAAACAAATGATGATTTTGTATGAAAAAATGCAAAGAAATATATTTGTATGTTATTTTTTTTAGCTTCACGCTTTATCCCGCATATTGCAGGGTAGGCAGAGGGAACTGCAGGAACCATGTGAACCTAGTGTTATGACTCTGTTGCTCACACTCCATTGCTTAGACCCTTCTTTCTTCGTACCCGCTTTCCGCTTTTTTTCGAGGTATTGCGTGTTGAGTGGCGGATTCGCGCCTTGCCTAGTTTCCAGAGCGAAGAAAATGGAAATAGAAAAATCCATCTTCTCCGAGTGAGAATCGAACCGTCAAAACGTCGCGTCGCAGACGCTTACGCCTCTACGCCACGACGGTCATTAATTTAATATATTCTACAAATAAAGCGTTTTTAGGCAAAGCGCGGCGTTGAGTTCCGCCACTCAACACGCAATGCCTCGAAAACGGCGGAAAGTGGGGACAGAGTAAGCAGGGACTAAGTAACGGAGTGTCTTAACACTAGGTTCTTATGGTTCCTGCAGTTCCCTCTGCCTACCCTGCCATGTACGGGATAAAGCGTGAAGCTAAAAAAAAATTTGTCATATCGGCCATATTGAATTTAATTTCTTTTTTTATAGATATTTTATTCGACAAGTCAAATCCTTTTATTTAATATGAATTGAGTGTCGATCTACAGAAGCATATAATCCGTCTGTTTGTTACAGCGTCCAAATTGGATTAATTATTATTAATATAGATTATATATAATTATTTTGTCAACAGTATTAAATATAGATACCAGATGTTAACTTCACCCAACAAAGTAAGAATTAGTCATAAAATTATTATAAATATAATATGTCACTCACAACTGTGATTCTGAATTCTACAATTTTAATGCTTAAAGCTTCATTTATTTTATATTGCAATGACAATATTTTATTTATTATAAAACCATCTTTACTAAGTTTTTTATTTTTTATATGATTTTTTTACAATACTTAATTATTATATAAAAATATAATAATTATATAATATAACAAAGCGCGGCGTTGAGTTCCGCCACTCTACACGCAATGCCTCGAAAAAGGCGGAAAGCGGGGACGGAGAAAGCAGCGACTAAGCAAAGGAGTGTCTTAACACTAGGTTCCCAGAGTCCCTGTAGTTCCCTCTGCCTATCCTGCCATGTGCGGGATAAAGCGTGAAGCTAAAATATATATATATATATATATAATAATAATACAAATATTCTGGGTTCAAAGTACAATGTGTTTCTCCAAATCAAGTTTTTAATAATATATTTCTCGTCAGATGAAAGCCGCATCACAAAACCTTCTTCCGACTAACAGTAGAAAATGGAGCGACTAATTTCAAACATTATATTTTTAAATTCTTGATGTATTTCACATATGTAGCACTCAGGTATGAAGACACTCCGTTCTCCGCTTTTCGCTCGATTTCGAGATATTGTCAGTGGCGGAACTCAATGCCTTGCTTTGTATTGTTTTGACAACATAATAACATGTTTTTTAGCTGAATACAGCTTTCCATAAAAATAATAAGATTATAAAAAAATACATATCAGTATAATATAAACTTTACCACTACTTTATCTAGATTGTTAAAAGTCTTTTGTTAAAGAGGGTAGTCTTAGATAATAAAATTTATGTCAATCGAGGCAGTTGCACGTAGGCCACGGCCCGCATTGGAAGGGGGCTACCCTGAAGTAGTCATTGGGTGATTTATGTCATTTAATGCAATTACGTGGAATATACATATGTCCGAATATGCTCGAAACATGTGATCTATATGTGTTTCGACGTTTTTCTTTTAAAATTAACTCTAACCACTTCAGTTTTCTAACAATACAATATATTTTACTATCTATATTTATACGTAGGTAAAATACAAACCACAGGTAATACAAATCCTTCACAATAGTCCACGTGCTCCCCTATTAGGTTCACTCTGCCTGGAGCCGCGGCGGCTGCGACAGGCTCGCGACCAAACTGTGCGACAAATTTGTCGCAAGCTTGTCGTAGTAATACAGATTCTCCTTTGGCGACCACTTCTGTCATCTGAAAAAAAAAATGTTAATATATTCTTAAATTATAGTTAGGAATGTATACTCGTTGCTTGTGTTTTTTTTAAATCTTAACGTTGTATTTCACACAAAGCAAGTTGAGAATAAGGAATGTTGTGTGAAGCTCTCGTTTTACGAGTACGAATTCCGGACATTTCGATATGATACAATGTTAAACAGTGAAAAAATCACCTAAAAAAAAAATAAAAAAAATAAAAATAAAAATAAACTTTATTGACTTAAGGATTACATTATAAACAAGTTGCAAGGGCCCCTGTACTAGGTGCAAACCCGTATTACTGGGTGCCCCGCTCATCCAACAAGACAACTAGAAAGTCAACAATGACTTTGTTACACTGATTTATACTTAAACCTAAAGGATTTTGTTATTTTAATTACAAGTTTTATTTCTTTTAAAGGTAATTTTGTTACATTTCTTTAAATATAAATTTGTATAATAGTTTGATATTGCATTGATCCCTATAGTGTTCTTTTTTAAATAACAACCTAACAGACTTTAGAATCGTAGCTTCTCAACAGCAACTAAACTTCTCTCTAAGCCTATTTTTAGAAATAACGACCAAGTGCGCGTAAGGCAGTATGAATAAGCAAGTGTTAACAATACACTTATGAATTTTACATTTTCAATAATATACCTAGACTTAATATATATTAAGCCAAATTTCACCATTAGAATTGTATAACAACTCTTTTAAATACGGAACCTTAAAAAGTATATTTTTTCTTTTTTTTTAATTTTTTTTTTTAGTGTTTTTTAGTGTTTTTTCTTTTTTTTTTATTTTTTATAACACCCATAGATCTTGAGTAAAGCTAAAAATAACATCGTAAAACTCAGGACTACGTGACGATAAAACGTTATCAGTACCTACCTGTTAAAATACGTTAGGTTGAGGACCATCGTGCCTGCCTGCCTGTAAACGCGATTGTTTATAAGTTCGATTCCCAATCGGGGAAAATGGATTTTTACATTTTCTTTGCTCTGACATCTAAGTAAATCATGGCGTTGATGTTCCACCGCTCAACACTCTACGCCTCGAAAAGTCAGAAAGCGAACGGAGTGTCTTAACACTAGGTTCCCACGAATCCTGCGGTTACCTCTGCCTGCCATGCTATGTGCGGAATAAGCATTATTGATGGTTAATAAACTATTAATAATTCATTTTAGAACATTCTTTAAAGTTTGCCATACTAATTCGTAAGGTTTTATTTTACGCTTTATCCCGCATATGGCAGGGTAGGCATAGAGAACAGCACGACAGCAGCAACAGCACGCAGCAGACGTTGCGCCTCTGCGCCACGACGGTCCTCAATAATGATTTTATTATATAGAAATGCTTGAAACTCGAAATGGGGAGTGCATTAACAAAAAAAATCACGAATATCATGATGGGGATTGGAGCGTAGCAATATGTCACGTTTTTATCTTGAAACACGTACAAAATTGTAAACGTAATCGTAACGAGGCCTAGAACAATTTTTATTGTTATTATTATCTTTAATTTTTTATAATAAAATTTGATAACACTTATATATAATTAATAAATAAAAAAATACAATTTTTTCTAAGTACTAAAAATACAAATGATATAAAGGAAATGATATAGTATTAAACCTTGCCATGCATCACCAAGAGGGTGTTTTTAAGCTAGGAATATCCAGTGTAAGAATAATTACCCTAATTTAAAAATTATAGCATTATATTATAATAATATTAGAATTTCAGCTCAATTGTCATTTCAGTAGCCTCTTAATTTATATAAAAAGCAAAACAATAACAACTAAATACAGACTCATTTTACGTCCAGATTTTGAAAGTTTATCGTTGAAATTCGTACAGAACCCTCGAATCATAAAGTCAAGTCGCACTTGAAAGACAGTAATAATTTTTTTATAGTATATACACCCTAAACCCTTTCAGTCATGTACTATATCTTATATCAAGGTTAAAGAGTTTCTGTAAAAGTAATTTGTGACAAAATTATATGACTTTGGTATTTTACATATATATGAAAATATCCTAATATGTAAGAATTCCATAATAAATAAGAAATAAGTATTTAAAAATGGCAAGTTAATGCAGTGCTAGATCTTTTAGTTCCAATTTCACGTCGCTCTTCTAATAATTACTACCCACGTTCAGAGCATGAGGTATGCGCTTACTAGAATTACGTATATATGTATAAGTACTTCCTTTATTTCTTAAACATCAAGCTCGCATATTTTGAATCTTACTAAATAAGAAAAAAATATACCTTCTCTAACAATTTACTTTATTTTTATATTAAAAACTCAACGAAGACATATGAAATTTTATTTATTAAATATTTTTTTCTTTTTTTCGCTTCTCGCTTTATCTTGCACATAGCAAGGAAGGCAGAGGGACCCGTGGGAACCATGGAAACCTAGTGTTAAGACTGGGTTCCCCGGTTTCCGGCTTTTCGAAGTATTGCATGATGCATGTTGAGTGGCGGAACTCAACTTGCACCACACTTTGCCTAGTTGCTATGGAAAGGAAATGGAAATTAAAACATCCACCTTTCCCAAGTGGAATTTTAGTATGAATTAACAGTTTAAAATTTAATAAAAAGCACTATATTTTATTAGCACTATAATATATAAAATTTCTATAATGAAGTACTTGATTCAAACATATTATATGTATATATTTTCACATGTATTTTCTAATATGTTTGCATATTAATAGTTGTAAGATAATATGAAAGTACTCGATCTTTCAGTGTCGTGTCGCTCTTTTATTAATCACGACAACCACGCTTTTATAAGGCAATGTTAGCTGTAAACGATAAGATAACGTGTTTGATGAAATTATATATGTAATGTATATATATATTTAGTAAATTTTAGTACATATTTGTAGTTTTTGCTCGCCTTTTTTATATAGGTTAGTATGTTCCATTTTATCCTTCCTTCCTTCTTTTAATATTTTCAATTATTTATAATATCTAATATTTCTTATTTTTTTTTGCTTCAGGCTATATCATAGCAGGGTAGGTAGAGGCATCTAGTAGTTTGTATATAATTAGTAGGAACCTAATGTTAAGTCACGGGGAACAGATCCCCGTTTTTCGAGGCAATGTGTGTTGAGTGACGGAACTCAACGCCACGCTATTGCCTAGTTAACACAGCAAAGAAAATGGAAATAACTCATTCTCCAGAGTGGTGGAATCGAACTAAAAGATCATATCACTGCGCCACGGTGGTTCCTTAATGTAAAATGTATTATATTTTTTGTACTAACTCCATTTAACACAAACTGATAGTGTATTTACGATTATTATACAAATATTTATTCTGAGCGGCCATCGAACACTTCACTTAGCCACTGTTACTTAACAATAAGTTAGCTAGTATTGAATAAAACTATTTTCAGTAAATAACATATATTAATATTAATGAAATATAAAAAGACAAAAATTGGAACTAGTTCTGCCACTGAATACACACTGGCAGAAAAGTGGAGAATAGTGTCATAACATTGATTCTTTTTCTTTGTCCAATGTCACGTTGCATGGAGAACACGCAAAATACATTAAAAATATTATATATATATATATATATATATATATATATATGTATATATATATATATATATATATATATATATATATATATATATATATATATATATATATATATATATATATATATATATATATATATATATATATATATATATATATATATATATATATTATATATATATATATATATATATATATATATATATATATATATATATATATATATATATATATATATATATATATATATATATATATATATATATATATATATATATATATATATATATATATATATATATATATATATATATATATATATATATATATATATATATATATATATATATTCTTTATTTTATTTATAAAATATTTTTTATCTATAAAAGGTCACGTTCAATACTTATCATTTGTATTCATATGTTTTGAACAAAAACCGTTACTATCAACAATGACATATTAATTACATTTATATTTACACAAATAATTACAAAAATATAAGCACGTATAAGACTTTAAATATATCGAAATTCGATCGAGCACCCCTTTTACACCATATAACTTCTCGTAGGTAATTGACATGCCCTAACTGAGCTACGTCAAAATTTTCATACGCTTGTTATTATTTAATTTTGTTTTTGTCTTCCCCAAGATTATTACTAAGAATTATCATTTGGAATTTGTTTTGTTTAAATTTAGAAGTATTATTTACACTTTCATGTATCAACATAATTGAATTAACACTTTATGAACACAGTTGAATAAAATATCTCTCTAATTATCACTATACACTTAGACTTATTCTCATTCAAAACTGCGAGAAAAATAAAAAGCTATTTCCATTTAAAAAAATTAAATATATAAGAACAGTTTCAATTCCATTCGGTATCTCATGTAAATGAACATCTTCGTAACAAAGGCGCTTCATCATTCTTAACACACATACTAGTACAACTATTTGTACTTAGTTGTAAATTACAAATACTATAACACCAACTATTGTTTTATAGAAATACTACATTTAAATGATTTTCTTGGACTAAATTCGATATGTAAACCTCTTAAATAATAACTTAAACATTTATTGTAATAATATAAAGGAATGAAAAGATAAATAAAATAATAAAAACAAAACTTCTCATTCACGATGTATAAGTAAGCTGTCATTAAAATTGCACTTACCTTCAAAAGTTATTTAATCGAGAGCTACACAGTCGGTAACAATTGTACGCTCGCTCCGTACCACGTTACGATGACTTAGTTCATTCAATGTAGTTATAAAGCTGTGTTCACAATTGCATCGTTGATTTAGTTTTATTTTTTATTTTTAACCTATTCAATTCAACTTCATTTTATTTTTAAAAAACCTTATTGGATTTTCACGTTTATTAATTACAGACGAACGCTGTAAAACGACGTCCTTAAACATTCATATTAATCGTTGCCAATTATAAACTATTCAGTTACAATTTTAGATAAAGATTTGCTTAAGAAAATCCTCGCCATTTTATTTTTGCAGATTAAAAATTAACTTATAAAATGATGGCACATGTATAAATGATAAAATTTTAATTTTAAATTGAAATGTTTATTTTAATTAAGATTCTAAATCGTTCTAAATATTTCATGCGCTATATCCATTTGAACTCTTCGATTAATATTTACAATAGTTCCTAGTAGAACTTTCTTAGTAAGTTATTACAATTTCCATTATGATGCATACATCTAACTGCAAACGAGATGGATGTAATTCCAATTAACAATATGTTCGATTTAATTATTCGAATTATTCGATTTATTTTCATTACACAATATCTTATTTTTATTAAGTAATTTTAAAATCAAGAAAGCTTCATACTTTAGGCTTCATACTTCATCTAGTGTTAATATCCTTTTTCCACGTTACGCCTTTCGAGGCATTGTGTGTTGAGCGACGGCACCCTTCCCGGGACTGAACCCAGATCCGTTGCGTTTACAGGCAGATGCGCACCTCCGCTGCGCCTTTTCGCTACGATGATAATTTCGGAAATCGCATAAAAAAGTTTTACAATTACATAAATTTGAATTTCACTTTACTTAACAAAGGAGATTTGTTGTCTTTAGGTGTGTTTTTTATTTTCCGATAGTTTATAGTTTTTGCTTATTTTCCTTAATTCAGAAAATGAAGTAATCCTTTCACACCAGATCAGTATCATATTTACTTTGTACGTCAAGTTCTTACGTTTCTACGGTTGCGTTTTAAAGTTCGAAATTTAATTCTAATAGCAGAACTATTAGAATTTCTTGATTGCTTTTAACTAATTTAATTTGAAATTATTTGCTCTGAACATCCTGTAGTTCCTATTAAAGTTAATATTCTTGACCACTTTACAATCTTCAAGCGATCTGCGTTTGCTAATTTTATTTTAGCTTCACGCTTTAACCCGCACATGGCAGGGTAAGCAAAGGAAACTGCAGGATCCAAAGGAAGCTAGTGTTAAGAGACTCCGTTGCATAGTCCCTGCTTTTCCGTCCCCACTTTCCGCCTTTTTCGAGGAATTGCGTGTTAAGTGGCGGAACTCAATACTGAGCTTTGCGTAGTTGCTAGAGCGAAGAAAATAGAAATCGAAAAATCCATCTTCCTCGATTGGGAATCGAACCCAGAAACCGTCGCGTTACGACGGTCCTCAACTTTTTTTTATGTTTTTACAAACCTTCACCACCTTCCGTTTGTTAGTATATAATCAATTTCGTTATTCGTCAATTTATTCTGCACAAGTCTCACGAGAAGTCACCATTATCTATTATTTATGGAGTTTTTAATCCGTAAATTGTTTTCATATGAGAACTATGAAATCTGCGGAGTAAAATGAAAACAAAAATTTAAAAATCGAAATTAAGTTCATAAACAAACTGATAAGAAAGAGTTTAATTCAGTATCGAGAAACATACAAACTTAGAATCTTTGCAACACAAAGTGCTAATATAGAAGGAGTCAAGAAAGCTATACAGGACAGGAAAATGCACTACAAAACGACTGGACATATTATCTACAATAGCTAGCTATATACTACAAAGTCAACGCTATCAAAAAATCGGACAATACTGCATGAGACCAGATATTATACTAACGGAAATCCCAAAACCAATCGTAAATCCAGAGAAACATTTATTAAAATTCATTCTCGATCTAAAAATAGAAAACATCAGTATGTTTTTCTTCAGTAAAGATATCATATAAAATTTTAACGTAGAGGGATTTAAGTCCTCATCTCATGAGACCATCCAACCGCTCTGTCCTATACTAATTTAATATAATTTTGCTTATGCGTACATTAAGCTTATGTTAAATGATTATAATTAGATGTTCACCAGATATTGAAGATTTGTGATAATATTATTGACATAATGCCGACTAATTACCACGTGTATGTATGTGGGTACAAGGATTACATCGCAATACTTAAGCTCTAATTATCTATTTATAAGTTAATAGCAGACAGAGAGAAACTATGTTACCCGTTTTCCACTTATTTTTTACGATATTCCAGGTTAAGTTGTGGATCTCAACGCCACATGTCGTTTAATTAAGAGAACAAGATAAAGAAATTAATTCACTACTTCTCA
Organism: Dione vanillae; assembly: GCA_037178615.1. Taxonomy (NCBI): domain Eukaryota; kingdom Metazoa; phylum Arthropoda; class Insecta; order Lepidoptera; family Nymphalidae; genus Dione; species Dione vanillae. The sequence continues at coordinate 965,618 of JAZFAU010000082.1, forward strand.
GTGAAAATACAATCACAAGCTAAACTAACGTATTTACAGTTAGACGCTAGTTAGACGCTATGCAGCTGTGTTTTTTACATAATCCTCCAAGAATATTCTCGTGCATCAGGAATCAAGAAAGAAGAGATCCGTCTTGGCACAAAAGAGTAGAGTCCGCCTATAAACGCAATGGTTTGTGATTTTTATTTTCATTTTTTTCGCTCTGGCAACTAGACAAAGTGCGACGTTGAGTTCCGCTACTCAACACGCAATGTCTTTCAAATGGGGGAAACTGGAGAACGAAATGTCTTAACACTAGGTTCTTAGTTTCATGCGGTTCCCTGTGCCTACCCTGCTGAGTGCGGGATAAAGCGTGAAGCTACAAAAAAAAGCAAAACAATACAGATCACAAGACACCATAATTTCTATCTTTTTCATTGTGATGAAACCTAATAAGTTCTTGTCACTTTAAAAACGGAAAGATAATTTATCAAATACCATCTTTCTTACGTGGGAATCGTACCCACGGTCATTTCATTGTCAAGCATAACTCAAATACACCAAATTTACATTTTATTTCATCTTATTTACAATAAATGTATCTACACCCTAACACACGTTATCGAGCGGTCAACTCCATTGTTTATTGCCCCTTGTATCACTGATAATAGCTATCAGTTATAAAACCATAAAGTTATTACTTAAAATTACGTGCCATACAATTGTATCCCATAAAGATATCATATCATATAATTATAATTTTACATTATATAATTTCATTTTTAATTCTATCAGTGAACACAGGTAGTGGGGGAACTTAGAGTTAAAACACTCCGTATTCCGCTTTCCGCCCAATTTTCGAGATGATAGGTCATGCGCATTAATTGGCGGAACCGGATGTACGGTATTGAAGTTTTGTCTTGTTATTACAGCAAGTCAATTATAAGAATTTATTATAAATATAACATACCACGGGTAAACGTAATTATATTTAAATTTAGTTTTGTAATTATTTTAAAGATATATACTATAAAATTTAGCTTTATTTCATGACATCTATTTTTTCTTTTTTAATTTTATTTTAAAACATTTAATAAATCTTTTAATGCTTAAGAATTATTATATAGCTTTATGGTTCCATAGAACAACATAAGGAAGAAAATATTTTTTAAGCTTTTTGAATTGTCGTACTACTAATATTGAAACCCTTTGACCCAATATTTTATTGAATAAGTCTTGGTTTTGATAAGATATTTTAACAATGTTATGTTTTGAATTGAATGATAGAGCGTAATCCAGAATAAACAGGTCTGACCTAAATCTATTTATAGATTAAGGACAGCAAATCATCATGAAGATTGTTAAATTTCATTTTATTCCACATTAATAAATGTCTTATGGTAGAGGATATTATTGTAACTGTATTATACAAAAGAAAATATTATCTTTTTTGTCCAATGTACGCGTAAAAAAATATATCTTGGAGAATACATATTATAATATGATATAATCACTTCTTAGATAACTTATATTTCACAAAATAAAATATGAATTAAATAAATTTTTAGTAAAAAATTAAATAATATTTAATATTTATTTATTTTCTTCTTATGTCACGTTTTACTTTTGCAACTAATACTACTTGTAGTTGGCATTATTGAAAATATGTCAAATTTATTTGACAGTTGACGGTTGAATGACAAATACGATAAAAATAATTAAGGCACTAATTCCTTGTCTTGAAATATTTTAATATTTTACCTATTGATACATATAAAAATTGTTTGAAATAACAATTTTGTAAATATCAACATGTCTTACAAAACAAAAGATGTGACACTCTCAGCAGATCGGCCGAAGACGCTTTTATTGCAAAAACATTCTGATTACTTAGCTAGCTACGGTTTAAATAAAGATGATTATGAGTTTTGTATGACAGAGTATTTACGAATGTCTGGTATATATTGGAGTCTCACAGCTATGGAGTTAATGGATCAATCGTCAAGGTAATAACTTGTAGTAAATATTTTAGAAAGCGTAATTATAACAAAACAAGAAGCACAGGCTAACATTAAAATATTGGACTATAATTACGCGTGAATAACAGTATCTGCTAAAAAAGCACTTTTATATGTTCCATGTACATTTGTACAAATTATTCTGTTTACTATCCATTTTAAATACCTAATGTTATATCAAATAAATAACTGTAAATAAATGATGCAACAATAATTTAAATAAATGTCATTATGGAATAATGACTAAAATATATTTTAATGTTCAAATAATGTTTCATTAATATTTAGGAATAAACTATAATAAGTACCAAATTACAGAATGCCAAAAGAAGAAATCATAAACTTTATATCATCATGTCAAGATAAGGAAAGTGGAGGTATATCAGCTAGCAATGGGCATGATCCCCACATGCTCTATACACTGAGTGCTATTCAGGTAACATTTGGTTTTTAATTGATTGGTTAAAAATATAGGTACAAATTACAGATATTTACAAATATTGAAAAATATGACAATGAGAAACTAGTATGAAAATGTTCCATTCTTTCCTTTTTACACAACTTCAATTTCAGTTGAAATAATGTCATAAATTGGAATATTATATTCAAAACATTCAAAAACATTTAAATATAGATTATTTATTTAATAAAATTAGAATAGATAATATAATTTTGAAAAATTGATATTAGCACTATTGTCAATAAAAAGATGAATATGGTACTCAAGATAAACATGTGTTTTAAGTTAAAGTTACTCATTATTATTAAGCAAGTAATATAATAAGTAAAAAAAAATTAAACATATAGAAGACCCCGAAACCATATAAGCACATCATTGACCTTACTTTTTGTACATACTTTTAACATTTATGATTTCCAGACCTTTCTTTAAAGCTAACTTAAAAATTTCTTACAGGTCCTCTCAATGTATGACAGGCTAGATGCTGTAGATGTAGAAGGTGTAGTTCGATTTGTATCCTCTATGCAACAAGAAGATGGGAGCTTCATAGGTAAATAATTTTTTTTATGTACAACAAAAAGAAGTGAATACATTAGTCTCTCAAGCAAAGTGGGTTTAACCTTTATTCGAAAGGACACTTATTAGTTTTACCTCCTGCTATCTGCAAACCCAAACTATATCCAACTGCAAAATTTTGACCATATACTTATAGACTTTTTACCTAATTAGATTTTAATAAAAATTAATAATTTTAACCTCTCAGGTGACAAATGGGGTGAAGTGGACACAAGATTTTCATTTTGTGCTGTGATGTGCCTCTCATTATTGCATAAATTGGATGCAATAAATGTAACTAAGGCTGTTGATTTTGTATTGAGCTGTATGAATTTTGATGGAGGCTTTGGATCTAAACCTGGTTCGGAAAGTCATGCAGGTACTTAAATAGTATATTATTTTTTCTATAATTTTAGTGAAATAAAGAAATGATGACAATTACTAATAAATATTACACTTACGTTATATTAAAGTACAAGGAAGAAAAGAAATAAAAACATAGAAGTGCTACTGAAAGATTTTTATTTCAAACAATTACTATTTAATTTTTAAAAAAGCAACTAAATGTATATGAGATAGTCATCTTGCTAGCCAGCCGGCTCGGTTGTATCTGAGCGCGGCGTTTAATTACGCCACTTAAGATATTATATATCGAGGTCAATGTATATTGACCTGTTCCAATAATTTATACTAAATTTGATATATTAAAAAATATAGGTCTCATCTACTGCTGTGTAGGAACATTATCAATATGCAAACGCATGGATGCACTGAAAGCAGATGAGCTAGCCTGGTGGTTGTGCGAAAGACAGCTGCCCAGCGGTGGTCTCAATGGCAGACCGGAGAAGCTACCTGATTTGTGTTATTCCTGGTATGATTAGTCAGTAATAGTAGTAAATTTATTTAATTGTTTTTTATGTTAAATAGAGATTTTTCTCATAAATGAAAAGAACCAGAACTGTTGTCTATTTAAACTACGGTTTTTTTTTCTGTGTCAAAACAAAACAGATTATAAAAAAAAATCATTCGTCAAAATCTTTCTTTATTTTTATAATAATAACTTACAATTGCATTTATTTCACAGGTGGGTAATGTCCTCTCTATCAATGTTGAACAGAATACACTGGGTTGATAAGAAAAATCTAGAAGAATATATACTGGCATGCCAAGATTCAGAAACTGGAGGTTTTAGTGACCGTCCTGGTGACATAACGGATCCCTTTCACACCTTATTCGGTTTGGCGGGACTATCTTTACTTGGTAATTCAAGTATAAAACAGGTTAACCCAACATACTGTATGCCACAAGAAACTATAGACAGATTGAAGCTAGAACCTCAGATATTACAAGTGTAAATGCTTTTAAATAAATTAAAATCTTTCTAAGCTAAATTATATAATATAATATATTACAATTGTGTGTTTTATTTATTGAATAGTAATTTTCATTTTTTTTTGTTTATAATAGTTATTGTAGATGTAAATATATAATTGACAATGAAAGTTTGAGACCTGCCACATTTTGGCTACCTTCACTGGAACCGCAATGGTTATAGCTTCGCTTCTTATTTGGTAACATTATTCTTATCACTCCACATTGTTAGACCAAGTGCGACGTTAGATTGAGTCCTTCGACACATAATTTACTAACTTCACATACAGTTCAAAAGTCTACTCTCTTATGAAACTGGTCACACATTTCTTCATTCTTCTTTCCGTTCTTCTTTCTGTCCGTCTAAATCTTTTCGCCTTTTTAATTTATTTAGGACTCCTAAGACGTCCTGAGAGCCCTGAATTTCGTAATAAAATATTTTCGATTTAATTTATTGTTTTTAAATATATCGGAAATAGATATTTGTTTTATTTTTAATTATTAATTACATTATTTAAATCATAAAATCGCAAATACTTATGAATTTGATGATAAAACATTTTTTTACTTACTTTGTTGAACGTCAAAACGTCAAAGTTGATTTTTGTATTTGTAAACATGACTTACATAACCTAAAAGTTTTATAATGACCGAAATCTAGTCAATATTCGCCATGAATATTAAAATGTTAATAAAAAGATAGAATATAAAAGATGTCACCAACTCACTTCTTTCAGTTCTTTATTTTTAGTGTAGGCATTTATTCGTTTTCAATGTTTACTTATTTAGTTTATTTAAGTGATTTTCTATCATCAAAAGTTTTCAATGAAGCACAAACACAATATGACTTTATAATAGGTAAGTATACATTTAATATAAAATATATAATTATTAAATATTAATATATATTATTAATGATAATTTTTATTTGAAATCTACAATGACGTTCATTATAATTAAAAATAACATTATTTTTGCAATTATTAAAATTTAATTCCTAATTATAATAATAATTATTTATATGTTTTCAGTTGGCTCTGGAACAGCAGGTTCCCTCATAGCCCAAAGAATAGCAAAAGAAACAAACTATACATTTATAGTTATAGAAGCCGGTGCTAAAAGTCATTTTTTCCATGACATTCCTGTTTTTGGTCCATTATTGCATAATTCAATATACGATTGGCAATATGAGACTGTACCTCAGAAAAGTGCATGTCTCGCCATGGAATCTTCGGTATGTATTTGATATTGTAATAAAAAATAGTTAATACATACATACATACATAACTTCACGATCTATCCCTAGCGGGGTAGTCAGAGAGAATGGAGCGCCAAAGGCTGCGGTCCCTGCATACCTCTTTCGCATCGTCCACTGTCATTAACCTCTTCATGCATGCTCTCCGGGGAGTCCTCATTCTTTATACGTCACATTCCTCTACTACCTTCGATACTGTGTTTTCGAAAGTCAACCAAGGTATCCCCCTACATCTCTTACCACTCACTCTTCCATCATAAAATAAAACATACAATAAGAATACTTCTAACAAATAATTTATATATACATAATTATAGAATCAAATTAAAATAGAATCTAATTAAAATTTCAGAAATGTAAACAAACTCAGGGAAAAATATTGGGTGGATCATCAAAATTAAATAACATGATACATGTTAGAGGAAACCTATCACACTATGTTGAATGGTTTCACGGACTGTATACCAAAGAATATATAGAAAAACAATTCCATTATATAGAAAAAAATATTTTTCATTTAAATGATCTTTCTTATGAGAGTAAGTTAAGTGATGCCATATTACAAGCTACAAAAGAGCTGGATTTAAATAATCTAGAAAATGACTTTGGTATTGGTTTTAAAAAGTCCTTACTAACACAAAATAATGGGAAAAGGTGGACAACCTCAGACAAATTAGATTCAAATAATATTTTAACTAATACATTAGTAGAAAAATTGTTAATAAAAAATAAGAAATGCTTGGGAGTGAAAATAAATTCATCAAAAAATACAATTTATGCCAAAAAAGGTGTTATTGTAAGTGCAGGTGCTTTTAACTCGCCAAAGCTTCTACAATTATCAGGTATAGGACCAGAAGAAGTATTAAAACCTCTAAATGTAAATGTAGTAAAAAATTTGCCAGTTGGTAAAAATTTACAAGATCATATAGGCACAGGCTTGGACTTGGTGCTTTTTGACCAGCCCCGCTCAGTTACAATGATGGATATTTGGAATCTTTTTAATGTTTTTCAATACTTCTATAATGGCAGAGGACCTCTTACAACCCCTGGATGTGAAGTTGTAGGGTTTATTTCAAATAAAAATGATACAACACCAAATACACAATACATGGTGTTGCCAGTAGGTATATCTGCAGATAGAGGTAGCTATTTAAGAAAAAACTTAGGAATAACTGATAATGTATGGTCCAATTATTTTGCTAATATTTTTGATAAATATTCTACTACTTTTATGACATTGCTTCTGCATCCTAAAAGCAGAGGGGAAGTCCGTATACAAAGTACGAATCCAAATATACCTCCTATAATAGATCCAAATTATTTAAGTCATAAAGATGATATAAGAATTTTAGTTGATGGTTTAAAATTTTTAAAAAAAATTCTAGAAACAAAAACAATGAAATCTATATCAGCTCAATTAAATGATCTACATTTTCCCGGTTGTGAAGACCATATTTTTTTTTCAGACGATTATTTAGAATGTTACGTAAAGCATCTTACGTTAACTAGTTTCCATCCAGTGGGTACTTGTGCGATGGGGCTGCCATATTCAAAAAAAACAGTTGTCGATACTTCTTTTAAAGTTTTAGATATAGATAATCTGTATATCGTTGACAGTTCAGTGCTGCCAACTTTGCCAAGCGGCAATATAAATGCAGCTATAGCGATGATGGCAAATATATTTTTTGAAAATATTATACTCGTTAAAAGTACAAATGAAATGAATACTTGTAAGAGAACATTAGAGGAGATTTTTTTTAAAATATGTATAAAAAAATAAGCATCTTCTTTTTTCTGTAGTTAGTAACGAATTATGTTATATAAGCCATATTAATCAATAATAAGTGTTACTAGATGTCTATATAAATTATTATATTCTTAAATATATAAAAAAGTATAAAACAACACTCAACGTCTTCTTTTTTTCTTTAAAATTCAGGTATATGTATGTAATGTTTTTTTAATTTACGCAACGGTAGTCTAATACCATGTTACTGACGTTACCCTAATATAAGCCACTACTTATAGTTCCTCCCAACTCCGTACACGTAAACAATGAAATTTTTTAGTCTCTTAATTCTATATACAGTCACAAAGCTTGTCATTGGCGAAACAAATCTAAAGATTTCTACAAAACTTATATTGTAAATCAGTCTTACGTATATTGTAAATCAGTCTATACTAAAGTTCCATATTAGATCAATTTTTAGTAGAATTCATTTGTTTCGTACCGAAATTATTTATTAAAAACTGACTTAGTTTGCCATATGAGAGATAGCACATTAGAAATCCAAAAAATAAGCCTTTCTTTGAGTATATTTATTTTACATTTGTTATAAATATAAACCTTCGTCGTGAATCATTTTATTAAAAAAAAACAAATTTGGAAGTGGAGTTTTTAAGATCTAAAGGAATTTAGTAAATTTAGTAAATTTATTTTGATGTTCTAATGATTATGTATTCGATTTCTTAGCGTTCCACATTTTTTTTTATATACTGCGATGTTTCTGGCCGGAGCGACTAAAATGTAATAATTTTCCTAAGCTTGAACCCACTGCCACGCACTTTACTGCGCCTTGATGGTTCATTGATTTATTTTTTATTCAATAAATACTTATTTGACTAATTATTACACTAAAACAATCATAGAGATAAAAAAATCTTTTTTTTTTTGATGATCTATATAGAGGCTGTTGTATTTATACAGCTGGGCTGCTGCAAACGCTACAACAGGAAACATTAAATTTACATATATAAATATTTTTTGATCTTAGCCAATAAGCAGTAAATAAATAACTGTAAATAATACGATATTGTTACTTAATGCAAAACTAAGGACGCAAGTTGGAATCCAGAATATACTTGTAGGCTTGTAGGCTGAGAGCACCTAATCTATACTAGATCCTACCTAGCTTTCCTCCGTTCTCCACTTATTATGTTATATTTAATATGAGTTGGGAGTGTTAAGACAAAGGGGGCTTTTTCTTATAAACAATTCATTCTACCAAGTGGAAATTGAAGATGCCATGCCAAAATACCCTCATACCTATCTAGGTATCTATCTTGTCATATGGGTCTATTAATTTTGTTAAAGGCTGTCAAATAAAACGCAATGAAACTTTTATTATCAATATATTTAAGGTCACTTCTACAGACAAATGATCCGTACATAGTTTGAGCCACGTTACTAAAACAACCATGTCGTAATACTTACTTATTATTATTATTTGCTTTGAATAATATATAGATAAAGTCAGTACTAATAATTTACATACATAAATTTTTTTTATAAATTATATTTTACAAATGAAAGACAGATAGTATTAAGTAAGTTCCTGATATCCAAAAAATTTTCTTTTTTGTTCCGATTCAGTTATAAATGATATTTTTACGATTGTTGAATGTGTTAAATTACACCGAAATTAGAAAAAACATAAAAATTTTTAACGCAGAGGTATTTGAACCCGCGCCTCTTGGAAAACCGTCAAATCACTCTGATCACTAAGTCATGCGTTCTCTTTCGGTTTCAGTCAAAACAATTCATTTCGTTGTTAGCATCTCTGTAGGGAGCTTTTTACAAATTTCCGCTAGTCAAAGATTATTACTACAAGTAACAATCGTTTGTCGAGGGAGAACCATTTTTTTAATAAATTAAACATGTTCACGATTTAAAAAAAAATCAAGTGTCTTCTTTCAGATTTTTTTTAATTAAAAGGTGTTAGCTTTTTTCATTCAATCGAAACGCTAAATTGAATTTTTCTTAACAATGGTGTAGGCAGGATTCGTCTTTTTTTAAGATTGAATGAAGCTTTGGTTGAAAGGGAAATATTCCTACAAGTGTGGAATCGAACCTAAAACAATGTGTTTGCCATCAATTTATATTTTTATATTACAATTAATTATATAAAAATAAAAAAACTGTCCAGGTTTATGTTTAGTTTTTACGTCACATTTAAGACTTATTACGCTAGTCAACCCTATTATGAATTGTAGTAAAACTTTACAATATTTCTCAATATCTTTGTCTTTCATTCCAAATACGTAAAATTTTATTATGTAGGTAATTCACAAAAACATTATAAGTAGTTATTCTAAGTACCACAATACAAGTTTTATTTCCAGTAAAAGTACATGCTTTTCACATTATTGGTAAATTATCAAACAAATATCTTATATAACTATGACTCTATAAAATGACTAGATGTTTTTCAATTTACTACTAATATTTTACGCAAAAATTTAAGTTTCATACAAATATTGCTACACATATTATGACATTAATTAAATTATGACATTAATTAAATCTCACAATCATAGTGAACAAGACAGAACAGAATATCAAACTGTGTGTCTGCATGTCTTTATTTAGACTATGCAACGAAATTTATGTGAATGAATTTATATTTTTTTTATTGCATCTACGACTTGTAATTTAAGTCCATATTAATAGTATTTCATAGTCTACAGATAATCATACGTTTCGACAATCCAGTTTCAATGTACCTATGTAAATTTTAGATGTAAAAATTATAGAATACTATCTACCAGGCATATTTCCAATTTTATTATAGCTATATAAAAATATTAAACATGACGCCATTTTGTGAGGGATTTTTCTTTTTTTACCACTGTAAGTCATATCTAAACGAGCTTGGAACATTTATTTAACAGCTCACAGTTTAATTACATTGATATATTGAACTAGTAATTATTTTCTTAACATACAAGGACACCGACGGACGGAAGATAATTATACAACTATAAATATTCTATTCACATTTTTAATGCCACATGTCTACTTTGTGCAATATTCACGAACTATTAGAAAAAGTTTGTATATACAAAAAGACATTTTCATTATAAACTACAAAAAATAACTACAAAATTTATAAATACAATTTCACTTTGTGCTGAGCAAACGTACACAATGCAGTAACTGCATACAATAATACTGGACGGAACGCCTGAATTAGGTTTCTTTTTAAATTTAATACTTAAATTACATAATATATTTTAAAATATTAACCACTAATTAAGCAAGAATCTATTACGTAATGTCTTTTACGTTTCATTTTACATTTTTATATAAAAAAAACAATATCTTATTTATCTATATTTTCATCAATGTTCAACCATTTTTTTTTAATTTCAGTATTTTCACGTAATATTTTTTATATGCCGAAATTATTTTATTTTAAATTACTATAATTTTAAATTACTTAGAATAGATCACAAGAAGGTTTGATTCTATTCCTCGTAGGCTGCTATTAAATGATTCGTGAAAAACTGAATGTCATTCCCATACTTATAGTGAGTCATGCACGCGTAATCGTTTTCATTATAAATAGGTTTATTACAATGAGTAAAAATATCGATTTCTGTATAAATATAAGTTTGGACGTACCTATTAATGTACCAACACTAAACTACTAAGTAGCTTGTAGTGTGTTGCGATATATGACCTACGTATGTAAAAAAAAATGTTCATATATAATTATAAAAAATAATATAACAAAATTCTTCTTATAAATTTTATGAATTAAATTATTATTGAAAATTTAAATTTCATTACTTAAAATTTTATAATAATACTGAATGGTAAATGTGTCAATTATATGTATATATAGATTAGATTAAACTTAAATCAATGTTTTTGATACAATATATGACTAAGGCACACTTTTATAAATACACGTTACATTTTATTAGACAAAAAGTTTTTATTTGTTTATATTAAAAATAAGAACTACATATAATTCTTGAAAATTCTTCCAGCAAATTTTAGTGGTAATTATGATAATAAAATATGCCATGAACCTTCATTTGTTTGAGTTAATTTAATTGTAGAACCATTTATTTATACTGAAAGTTAGTTATTCTTTTTAAGAACACCATAATACAATGAGCTTTTTTGAGCAAAATCGATTTTTAAGATAGTAACTCCGTTTTCCATTATTAAAGTGAAATAAACAATAATACGTTTTAAAATTTCGTTATACGATATTATTTAATAGAAAATGATTTCCTAAGTACTAAGTAATAAGTGGCTTTTACTTTCACCTAGCCACTGTTTTATAGAGCAATATTAATACAACTAGGATACTACGCAGTTTTTCAACATATTTTTTTAACAACACAAGACAAATCAGTGCACACAAGGTTTTTTCAATGAAATTGCCTATACATTATAAAACAAACCTCTTTCGCGCATGCCTTTGATGGAGATAATTCGAAGATTAACTAAATACTCACTTAAAGCATGTATCCAAATAGTTATCCAGGACGTCCAACTGAAAGTCAGCCCAATCTGTTGGGTTCAGAAGCCAAGAGGAAAGATCATCTTCAGGCATCAAAGACGCCACTGGTTCTACAATAACATTTGCGCCTATATTCGTCTCCATATCAATATCCGGTAAAGTTTGTAGGTTGAATTCCGGTAAATGTAACGTAACAGCTTGGTTTATTTCATTTAAATCTATAGATTGCATTTGCGGTATATTAGCTATGGCTATTTTTTCTTCGGTCATCTTGGGATCTGGTTTTGGGATGTTATTCTTCTTTTTCTTGTGCGTTCGATTGGATATACGTTTAGTGCCTTCTAAATGAGCGAGGTCCAATTTCCAAAAACCACCTTTTCCCGGTTCTTGTTTAGATCTGGCCACTTTAACAAACACTTTGTTCAATGATAAATTATGTCTGATAGAGTTCTGTAAAAATAAAATTAAAAATATAATAAAAAATAAAAAACATACTATTTATGGATAAATTATATATAATAATAGATAAATTATTTAGGTTTTTTAGTTTCACGCTTTATCCTGCACATGGCAAGGTAGGCAGAGGGAAGTGCAGGAACTATAGGAACCTAGTGTTAAGACACTCCGTTGCTTAATCCCTGCTTTCTCCGTCCCTGCTTTCCGTCTTTTTCGAGGCATCACGTGTGGAGTGGCGGATCTCAACGCCGCGCTTTGCCTAGTTATCAGAGCGAAGAAAATAGAAATAGAAAAATCTATCTTCTCTGAGTGGGAATCGAACCTACAAGCCGTCGCATTAACAGGCAGCACCGTCGGTCCTCGATCCTTATTTAGTATTTTATTATAAAATTTAATAAACATTCGTTTTAATTTTAATGCGGATAGAATAAAAAGTATGTTTATGTACAATACAAATACTTTACATAGGTATATTACTTTCAACTAGAGTTGTTTCAAATATATAATGCTTGGAGAAGCACAAAAAAATTAAAAAAATTGCAGTAAATTAATTAGAAATTAATGTGATATATAAGTTTTTATTTGTAAAAAAAAATCAATAGTTAATATAATATATACTTTAGTACTTTTCGCTGTATCTCAAATATAGCAGGGTAGACAGGAGAACCTAGTGCTGTTACACTGTTCTCCACTTTCCGTCTTTCCAAACAATGCAAATTGAGTGGCGGAACTCAACACCGTTTCAATTCAATTGATTCTTCCCGAATGAGAAATGAATTCACAACCGTCGCAGCACTCACACTTACATAAAATGTACATAATATTATTAGTATTATAAGTATATTACATGAATTTATTCAATATTTATAATAAATTTCCCAATATCTAATCTAGAGATCTCGAGAGCAATTTATTCACCTAAATTAAAAATAACCGTATCTTATCTACAGATTTAACGGTTATTGGAATCCGGTGGCAAACATTTCAAGTGTAACACTCACCTGCCATGTGGGGTCCGCGTTTCTGTAGTATTTGAAATTATCACGAATCCAAGAGTAAATGGCCGACAAAGTTACTTTATCGTTATTATATCTCATCGCCATACATATTAAAATGCTGTAAGAGTATGGCGGCTTTTTATCACTGTTCTTTTGGTATTCTTCTTTATTTTCATTGAAATCCTTTTGACACTTTGCTAGCGTTTGATTGAACTTCTGTAGCCGCGTGTTTTGGGGCTGCGGCTTCACTGGGGGACTTGGTGACATTGGTGATATAGGAAATTGTGGGACCGCCATAATATTAGTTATATTTTGCAACCACGTCAGGTTTGTCAAATCAGTTTCCGGTTCTTCTTCAATTTTAGGTGTTATTTTCTCCGGATTCTTTTTTGGTACATTAATTTTAGCAACTGAAGTGTCTGTCGGTGTTGGAGCTTCGCTAAGAACGAATGTTTCTGACTGTTCGTACACTCATTCGATTTCGACGGTGTGTGAAGATTCTGGGACCGCATGGTCCATGGCGAAGAACCCACTATCTCCCGAGTCTCCATAAAGATCTATGGAGGCGTCCAGCATTTCGCCGGACGCCGGAGACAATCCTGACGTTATATGCATGATTACATTCCTTTTTCGGTATTATGAATAATAGAAGGTCGAGAGCTCGTCGATTGTCTTGCTGAGGTGGTGCGGTAAGATGGTGGTATATCGATCGGCGCGGACGGTGTGACGTCGCAGCGGTCAGACCCCCCGCCAACTTCAAACTAGCTTTTGTTCCCGCCGCGCGTACTGTATGTACGGTCGTGCCGGCGTCGCGTCAGCTAGTGGCAACCGGCAGGTGCGCTCTACCCACTGAACAGGTGGTGGCAGATCGATATTTTTCCGAAGAAGTCCAGCCCGCATACGCTCCGGACAATTAGTCATGGTTATCGTCTAGCATGGACTGTTATCAACTGCGGGTACTTCCTTGTTAATGAACTTATGTGGAACTATTATCTTGTTCGACACATTGCAAAAACGTTATATACTGTGTTACTTTTATATATATGAATATTTTCTAACCATATGTCTACCATCATGTTTTTGATACAAATTATATAATCTTTAAGCGATTTATTAAAATAACAATATATAGTACATTTTCTAAAGAATATCATATAACAGCTTCATACTAAACTCACTTACTCGAAAGTACACTTATAACTAAAAATCAGTTGTAAAATATATTACCTTTTACTACATCATAAAATATCCAATCATTTAAAAGACTATTAAACGTGTAAAGCATTAATATTGATTGAACCGCATATTTGACGCGAACAAACAATGTCAGGCACCCTTCTAACGAGCAATTAGGACAAGTGCTTGACGTTTGGACGATGTCCGCGTGAAGTGTTTTCCTTAGAGCCTAGTGACTAATACACACTTACTACGTATAAAGAACATATATTATATGTATGATATATAAGAACATATTATTATATGTAAGAAAAACCTCTACAAATAAGGTTAAGAAAAGATATTTGGTATCTATAATATTAAGAAATAATATTTTTTATCAAGGCATTATTTAGAATCGATTGGGAGTGACCGGAGTCACTGTGGGCCTCGAGAGAGCCGGCACGTAGAGTGCTGTCTCTAGGTGTAGTGACGGGGACGGAGAAAGCAGGGACTAAGTAACGGAGTGTCTTAACACTAGGTTCGTATGATTCTTGCAGTTCCCTCTGCCTACCTTGCCATGTGCGGGATAAAGCGTAAAGCATTATTTAAAAATAAGATTTTTTATCTATAGCCTATAAAAGTAAGAACTGATTACCAAAGTCGGTATATATATTTCAAATTTTTAGTTATTGTAATACTTAAACGTAACTCATTGCATCTAAAATGTAACTGATTGGATTTTGATATGCAGGCATTTTGTCCGTACCGTACCCTAACCTTTCATGGATTTGGATCTCATGGATCTTTTTAAGTAGTAATCGTAAAAATTCGATCGCCAATGAAAGAATTAATTGTTTCTTTTTTCTTACTCTTGAAAGACATTAATTCAAAGTGCCGCATTAATTGCCATAAAAAGTAAAGAGTAGACTCTTGAAATACTCTAGGGTCTATTCTACTACGTCAGTAAATTTTTCACATATTTTTACATATTTTGTGTTGGCAAAAAAGTAAGTATAATATTATTTTTTAACCTAGTTAAAAATAATATAATACTTACTTTTTTGTATTTAATATAATAATAATTTATATTTATAATTTATCGCTAAGTGAGTAAATGCTTTTACCCTTTATATATATATATATATATATATATATATATATATATATATATATATATATATATATATATATATATATATATATATATATATATATATATATATATATATATATATATATATATATATATATATATATATATATATATATATATATATATATATATATATATATATATATATATATATATATATATATATATATATATATATATATATATATATATATATATACTAAAAAGTTTTTTAAAAGTGATTTATTACGTAAATACTTAATATAATCTAAATATTTAACCACGATATAACACATGACAATTCAACAATAAGGTGTCCTCAACAGAGCGGAACGACACGTACCAGTCACCGGGAAAGAACCCTCTACCCTCGCGATAAACTAATTGTTAATGTGGGGAAAGCGAACCCTAAATTACTGTAACATTTAATTTTATATATTATAATATTGTAAACGGATTTTATTAAGTTGAGTCTTCAATAACGAAATGTTCGACTCATGTTCAAGCCTAATCTAGAGGAAAATAGTTTTTGCTAACAAAGTGAAGTCAAGTCAAAAACCTAAAAAAGCCTAAAAAGTACGCACACACACGCAAATACGCACAAAGCCACACACGTGGCGTCAAGAAACACTGTAAATCGAGATAATCGTGAAAATTCATACAACGTAAATATTTATTGTCATTGAATTTCTTTTGTTTTTTAGCTTCACACTTTTATTCCGCATATTTTAGGGTAGGCAGAGTAAACTGCAGGAACCATAGGAACCTAGTGTTAAGACACTCCGTTGCTTAGTACCTGCTTTTCGCCTGTTTTTAGAATATTTGAAACACAAATTAATTATAAGGCCAGGATATCGTATAACAAGTGTATTCGAAAGCTACTTCGTTATAAGTTGTTTCTCCATTGATATTGATTTCTCCGTTAACACTTGATGATAAACAAATAAAAACGTTTAAAAAATATAATAAATGTTGTATAGTTATTACTTTTTAATTTTACTTAACGACAACGTTCTCATCTTTAAGCAGAGCGAAGTTGCTTGCTTGCTTTTTGCCCAAGTTAATTGTGTGTGATTTGATTCATACAACTCCGTCTTATCAGAGTAAGAAAATGAACAAATTATATTTTTCCACGTGGACTTAGAACTCATAACTTCAGTTTCACAGTCGGACGCTGTTTCACTGCGCCATAACGACTTTCCTAACCTATCACCTACATGTTTATATAAATTTATATGAACAAAATAATTCACTAAACTTTTAATTTAATTTTCAAGACTTTGTTATTCGAACGGCATGAAAATACCGTGCTTTGTCTTTTGACTTGAGAAAAACTTTAAGTGGGAATAGAACCTAGAACCGCCGTTTCGTTCAATACAATATATGAAATATTTTAATTACAGGCCCTTTCAAAGACCCGACCAAACGACCAAAAATCCTTTTAACAATACACAAAAGTTCACAACCTTTGAGTCATTAATAAAAAATGTATTTCAAATGAATATTTTATACGATTTTCTAAAAACGCTTATTAATAGATGTTCAAAATGGTTTTTGTTCATTATTAATAAAGTTTTTAAAACTATTAAGTTAATAATAATATTTACTTATAAGGATCAAAACTAGAGCATATTTATTTTAAGGTTATATATTATGTATATTTTCGTATTGAACAACTTTTTATGAAAAATTGGAGACAGAGTGATGGTTCACTATATTTTCTCTATACTCTACTATATAATTATTTTACAAAATAAATTATTGTCTTAGTGTTACAAGATTTTGCTCAGTGCATTGATTTTCTATTAGATAAGGTGCTAACAACATATCTATAAAAATTGTAAAAGACCGTAACCGTTGGTTATGTGTTCGATTTCCACTCAAAGAAATAAACACTTAAATAAACACTTAAACACACACATCCATATACATATTCAATCACACGTATGCAATTATAATGTAAGAGAATCATTTTTAATATATATTAGATAAGATAGAAGGGAAGAGGCTGATTATTTACAACACAAGGAATCCTAGTATGCTATGCGTGCTCAGTGCGGAATTTAATTTAAGTTTTATTTGAAATACAATAAAGATTTTTGTTTTGTTTTATTTTGTTTAAAAAAACGAACCATTTAAGCATTTAGAACTAAGACCTAAAATTTTACTTGTCACTATGGACGTTTGCGACCTCGCCGTCCTGTCTAGGTGCTCTAACTTACCCAATATTGTCTTTGTGGAAAGTAATAACAAGTACTTACTTATATTTATGTAAATTTATTTTAATTCATTGATATACATTTTAACGTTGGCATTTCAGGATAAAAGTAACCTATGTATTACACTACAAATTCCTATATGTTCCAGCAGAAAATACATAAACATCATTTCATTTTAAGTTTTTTCATATGGATCGTAATGGGTAGATTTGTCAACTTGACCAATTGAATTAAATTTTTACGTTATCCTCTATATAGGAAAGGACTATTTGATGATTTTTGAAGTAATAAATGTAAACATTTTATTTTATTCGTTGTCACTTCTCGTCAACGTTTTGAGAGAAAGAAAATCAAAAAGCTCTCTATTTAAATGTTTATTAGGAGATCAGTCTCATATTTTAATCATTTTTTCCAACTACTTCTTAATCACACACCGCAGCAAATTTTCCATACTAATAAGACCCTAATAAAAATAATCTTAACTATATCAATTTCACACTTCCCAAATCGTCAAATAACTCTAGCACTTAAAGGGCGTCTCTATCAAACATATGTCACACACCTGCTTATCCCCCACATTCAGTAGCCGTGTAATGCTATTGTTTTTATTGCCTTTACACAGGGGAAATGTAAGTGTATTACTATTGAGTAGATTCATACATAATTGTATAAATAATAATAATATATAAAGAATTAGTCATTTTTATTTATTTTTATGACAATGTTTCGTCGTGGCGTAGAGATGTGCGTCTACCTGTAAACGAGCGTTTAGGGTAGGGTTGATTCCCACTCAAGGAAGATTGATTTTTCTATTTCTATTTTCTTCGCTTTGGAAACTAGGCAAAGCGGGCGTTGAGTTCCGCCACTCAATACCGAATGCCTCGAAAAAGGCGGAAAGCGGGGACGGAGAAAGCATGGACTAAGCAACAGTGTCTTTACATTAGGTTTCTGTGGTTCCTGCAGTTCCCTCTGCCTACCCTGCCGTGAGCGGGATATAGCGTGAAGTCATAAAAAATGGTTTTGGTACTTGAAATAGATGAGGAAAGGGCAGAATACAAGATTTTTGTGAATGGAAAATCATTTGTCAAGTGAGAATGCTATTTTTATTAAATATTTTTATGATTTTTAATGTATTGTTCGCACTAAGGACAGAAAAAAATACTTAACGAAAATGTACAAAGTTTGAAGATAGCCGGATTTGAAACTGCGCCTCTATGAGGCAAAGTAAAGTAAGCAAAGTAATTTACCTTTGTACATAGCAAATACTAGCTACAAATATTGAACACTATTTATTGCAAAAGGTTCTGATATTAGGAAAGGTGTATAAGAATTGATAATAATCGGTAGTAAACTTCTTGGTTATAGTGTCCATGATAGTGGAGAATTCTGTCGTATAAACTAAAAATTATTGTAATTTTAATTTAATTAAATAAATTAATTCATTTGCCTAAGATATTGGAAAGGTAGTAATAAAAAACAAAAGCTGTTTTTTATTTTTTAATTAGTATTGAAAAATAGTATGGCACAAGTTGTTTACTTATGTTTGAACTAACCTATAAAGAAAGATAATTACGGTATTAAGTTAATGTAATAAAACAATAGAAATATAAAAAAATATACATATCAAGTTTAACAACTAAAAAATCAAATGCCAATCGTCAATCACAATAATATCCATCTGTGCGAAGCCGTGACAGTCTGCTACCAATATAAAAGAAGAAACTTACAAAAATTGTCTAATAGTAAAAATAAAATATATAATTGATTATTATAATTATTAATATTACTAAAAGCGCGGCGTTGAGTTCCGCCACTCAACACGCAATGCCTCCAATGCCAGTGGGCGGAGAAAAGTAGAGACTAAGCAACGGAGTGTCTTAACACTAGGTTCATATGGTTCCTGCAGTTCTCTCTGCCTACCTTGCAATATGCGGGATAAAGCGTAAAGCTAAAAAAAATATATATTACTAAGCAGTATTTTTTTAAATATTTATTTTTAAATAAAGACAATATTACATCCTAATGGTGCCATACAATGCACTCTAATAATTCTTTAGATACAGATAATTAATAAATATCATTATTATAATATAGCCTCATTCTTGGTTACAGAAAATATATTTTTTACTAAAATAGAGTACACAAAAATGCTTACAATAACTTAACAAAACATATCTACATATTTTCTATTACTTCTTCAAGATGTCGGCTTAATATGTGTAATGAACCAATCAGCGCTGTTGATGAGACAGTCCATTTCCACTGGAAGGCTGCTCAAAGCGTGGTTGTCCTCGTACATGTAGATTCTGATATGTGAAGATAAAAAACATAACTTGTCAAAAAATAAAAATGTCAAATATGAATATATAAATGATATATAGATTTCGATACTAAGGTTGATCGTAAATGTCTTCTTATTTTTTCTTTTTTAGGGTTCAATACAGAAAGTAAAACGGGAACCTTATTACTAAGTTGTAAGTTATAAGCATGGAACCCTTCGTACACAAGTTCGTATTTGTTTTGCTTCACACCGTATGTCGAAAGTAGGTAGAACAATAAGAACCTAGTGCTGAAGACACACCGTCTCCCGCTTTTTTTTGTAATAACAGACCATCTGTTATAAATTTCCTCCAGTTTTTATGAACAATTAATGTTGACCAATGGAACCTTACTATAACTTCCAAATATGTTTTTTAGATCGGATATTAACTAAAACGATTTCCTATGAATTTAATTTTTTTATATT
Organism: Dione vanillae; assembly: GCA_037178615.1. Lineage (NCBI taxonomy): Eukaryota > Metazoa > Arthropoda > Insecta > Lepidoptera > Nymphalidae > Dione > Dione vanillae. The sequence goes on from JAZFAU010000082.1 coordinate 986,222, forward strand.
ATTTATGTCTTCACGCTTTATCCCGTACATGGCAGGGTAGGCAGAGGGAACTGCAGGAACCATAGGAACCTAGTGTAGTGTAAAATGGAAACAGAAAGATCCAGCATCTCTGAGTGGAAATCGAATCCATATACCGTCGCGTTTACAGGTAGACGCTACGCCTCTGCGCCACGACGGTCTTCAATACATTTAAATACTGAAGATTATAAAACTATGTTCTCTAAGATTGTCATACGGCAATGGGGTAGCATCTGAACGAAAGTGCGTTATGACTTTGACAGAGAATTTATTATAATTTTAAATTATTTTTTTCTCTATTAGACAAAGCGTGTAATATCTTAAGAATTGGATCAAAAGTTGAAAAGGATGTAAACTGCTCACCTAGTATGGACTCCATTAGCCTCCAACTTCCTACTATATTCAATACCCTGGTAATTTGGCACCCTTTTATCTTTACTAGCCAACATAAGCGCTGTAGGGACTTTTACGTTATGAGCATGAACTATAGGAGACACTTTCCGTAGAGCTAGAAGCTGTTCGTCCAACTCCTGACCACCTTCTTGGAAAGGTAAACCAGCTTCTATTGAACACCTGTGGAAAATCTTACATAATAGGTTTATCGCTTATAGGGATTTTTATAGGTACATTGTTTTAAAAATTTATATATAATATACATATATGGGGTTATATTATGAGACATTTATTTTGTTTACTTCTTTTGGCTTTGGCTGCATCTTATAAAATTGAATAGAATATAAATACTACAAAGGAAAATATGGAAGTTTTTAAAAACCAATTAAGGTTATTTAATTGTGAAACTATATGTTAATATATAAAGTTAGCGTAAATTTATTTATAATTTTTCTTTTATACATACTGAACCCTAATAAGCTATATATAACAACAAATACTCACCAATCAGCTATATCACCCCCATGCATAGACGCCAAGTCTATAACAGGATTTTTTGCGACAGTGGCCTTATACACGTCAGGGTAATGTCCACTCAAGTGTGTTACAAGAGTACCACCATAGGAACCCCCATATAACATTAATTTCCCTTTATTTATGGGAAAATTGTCTACAGCTTGGTCTGTGGCGAGTTTACAGTCCTTTACGTCGGCAGAACCTATTCTACCGGGAAGGAAATGTATAGAGGAGTCACCCGAACCCGCAGAACCCCGAAAGTTGATTAGGATACATGCGAAACCTGTAATTATTAATATTTTAAAACTTCATATAAATATATTAAATAAAAACATAAGTCAAGTGCTACTCAAAGAGTTCCGTATCAATTTCATGATTGAACGAAAAGTACAACTTATGAAAGTCAACAACCTTATATATATTTGCCGTCACATGCATTTAATTTGTATTAGTTTTTAATCAGTTATCAATTGAACTGTTCAAGTTCGAACATCTGCTATATTTTTCACCAATTTACTTTTCAAGATCCTTAAAAGGGGACCAAAAGTAAAATTTCAAGTAAAAAACTTGCCTCTCTAAGTGTGCGCAATTAAAACGCTGGAAACACTCATCTCACGGTACGACGGTCCTTAAATTATAAATGTTTGAAATTACGTTCTAGACGTAATGACAAAAAGACAGACAGATAACAAACTGATCTAAATTAAACACCATATTGTCTCTTACCTGAGGTCAATTTAGTTCCCAATTATAAATTTATTAAACAGAAACTTACCAATAACATTGAAGAATGCAGCTTCTAAAGAATAATCATTGCTAAAGACGGAATGCGGTCCGCCGTGCGGCCATACTATTAATGGATGGTCACTTCCTTCATTTGGGCCAAAGTATATTGCTGTGAACGATGCTGGAAAGAATACGTCGAAATAACTATAAATAAAGTTTTTGCAACATTTGGCGACGTCACTTTAGAGTTATTATATAAAAAATAAAAGAAGAATAAGAGAAGGATGCAGGAAATCAAATGAATAATATAATATAGCTATAAACTAAATAAAAACACTAAAATAACAAGTGAAACGGACACATTAAGGTCTAAGTTGAAATTACATATGTATCCTCACCGGCAAATAGTTAAAATCTAGAAACGAAGCCATTACGTAGTCCTTTAACTCGCGATTATAATTTATGAAGCTTCTTACAAATAGAAATAGAGAGGGCTGTGTGGATTGATAAAATTAAAAGGAGACGAAATAAACATGACATTGACATAAGGTCTGGTTGGTCTACTGTGTCAACACGCTGTCTTTCTTCACCGTAATCGTAAAATAGCCTATAAAGTCTTAAAAGTGTCCTATCTCGAATGTGTTGAGCCTAACTAAAATCTCATTTTCTGCAACTGTTCATTACTTTTTGCAGTGGAAACTGAGTTCAAGTGAGCAAATAAAGCATTTTTTTTATTTTTTTATTTATAACAAAAAATTAGACGGACCGGCATTCGAAGCATATAAGATTTTTAAAGTAAAAAAAAAACATTTACACTTACATACAGTCTCTTGACAATTTTCGTGTTTTAGATCCATATATTGCAACTTGGCGTTGGCTATACAACTTGGCACCACCTGTGGTGTACTTATTCTTTTCCACACAATATTTTGTTCATTGCCAGCACTTGGCAACTTGGCGGCAAATAGCTGTAAAGATTTCTTATATAAATAAATATATTTACACAAAGCGAGAGTAATAATGAAAAATATTGCTGTATTATTCTTGTTGAGTACAAATTATGTGCCAATTGCAAGAACAGTGTCTTTTTTTATTTATATACCTATTATTAAAATAATAAAGTAAGTGTATAGTAGTTTTAGACTTTTAAAATCTTTATAAGATTAAATCTATATATGTGTATCAATGTATAATAAAAATATAAGTGATAGATGTCTCTACAACATTTATTAACTGGTATGTGGGTTCCATTCCCACTTGTGGAAGATGAAATTTTTCATTTCCATTTTTTCGCTTTAGTAACTATATCTACAAGTGTGGAGTTGAGTTCCGTAACTTAATACAGCAATGTGCTATATGTTGCTTATTTAAAATAACGAGAACTTAATTTAAAAAAGAACCTGTCCCGGAGTACGCATATTGGAAAATATTCCCAGTATAATGTCAGATTTCACTTTCAGTACACTTGTTGAACCCGCCACGCTCTTGTTGTTTGAGATATCAACTATTTCACCACATTCTGAAAAATAAATCTTATTTAAAAAAAGCGCGCCTGTGAACGCTTTGGTTTTTAGATTCGACTCCCACTCGGGGGAATGTCATTTCCATCATCTTCGCTCTGGTAACTAGGCAAGTCCGAGGTTGAAATCCACCACTCAAAGAAAGAAAGGCGGAAAGCGGAGAACGGATTGTCTTAAAACTAGGTTCCTATTATTCCTGCGACTCCATAGTTCCTGCTGAAGCTTATAAAAATAAAATGCAAAAAATAGTTAAGCAATCGCCTAAAAGTGTATTTTTACGTATTAACAAAAAACTTTTTTTTTAGCTTCACGTTTCATCCCGCACATGGCAGGGTAGGCAGAGGAAACTGCAGGAACTCTATGAACCGTGTTAAAACACTCCGTTGCTTGGTTCCTGCTTTCTCCGACCCCTCATTCCGCCTTTTTCGAGGCATTGTGTGTTGAGTGGCGGAATTCAACACCGCGCTTTGCCTAGTTTCCAGGGCGAAGAAAATGGAAATAGTAAGATCCATCTTCCCCGAGTGGGAATCGAACCCTCAAAGCGTCGCGCTTACAGGTAGACGCTTACGCCTCTGCGCTACGACGGCCCTCTTATATAAATAAAGGTAATGGTAAGTTTTTGCTATAAATAAGTATTTATAACAAAAAACTTACCAAGTTAAAACGCATTCTACTTACCTAAATCCACTACATAGCTTCTTACTTCATTTTGTTGTTGAGTACTAAAAACAAGTCGTTTCCCATCACTACTAAAACCTTTCGATGGTAAATGTTGAGGGTAGATCCCATAGAAATCACCATTACTTATTTCCTTACTTGTTTGTACAATATCTATTACCACTGATATCTTATCTGTGACGTCACTTACGTCAGAACTTAAAATCGACGCAATCTGAAATTATATATTTCTATGAACAGTCTAAAATAATTTAAAAAATATTTCTAAAATTTTTTAGGTGCTAAAAATAACAAATCTCCCTACAGAGATACTAACAACGAAATAAGTTGTATAAAGCATATAAGAATTTTGAGGCAGCGTGATACAGAATGCATGGCTTAGTGGTCAGAGCGCTTGCACGCTTTTATGTTTTCTTCAAGTAATTTAAAAATCATATCATTTAACTAGATGCCGGTTACCGCTTCAAAAAGCCTACCCAAGAAAAACGCGGTCAGCAAAATGATTTCTAGCGTGATTATTAGCGTGAGTAAAATAAATGCGTTTAACAGGAGTTAAAAAATTAATCAAGATTTTTTTTAAAAAAAATTGGTTGTTATGCCTCACTCGACAAAGATAGGTATAGTATGTCGCGGACTTTTTTATAGATATTTATAAGATCTACAATTAATTAAAAATCTACAATTAATTTTACGGTTCTATCTTTTATAGTTTAGGCAGCGTACGCAAAATAGAGTAAATTTTCGTGTTGATTTTTACAGCTTCTTCCCGAAAAGCCAAATATCTAACGGAACCTTTTTCCAAAATAAAATATAGCCCATGTAACTCGTGGATAATGTAGCTTAAAAATGGTAAAAAAAAATTTAAAATCGGTCCAGTAGTTTTTGAGCATGTTCATTACAAACAAACAAAGTTCTCTTTATAATATTAGTGTAGATAATATTATATACACTAGATTTACAGGTAATACATAAATATACAGGTAGTCAGGTGAATATTGAATTTACAAGTGAACACATACTTACATTTTCCTTCGACATTTTGACGAGTTGGTGACAAGCCAGGTACGGTCCCTGAACGTTGCGTTGTAGCCATACTAAGTCTCCAGAGGGGGAGAAGCGGGGTGAACGGACAGATTTATTTTCTGCGCTCAGTTTCCCTTTAAAATTGTTTACCTTTTTATAAATTCATACTATTTTGACCATAGTAAACATCTGACAGAATACTTGTTAGTCATAAATTATACCACTAAACGTAAGAATAACTATCACAGCAAAAAAAATCTAAAAGTGAAATGGCACAAAAATGGCGTCGGGATGAGCCAATTTCATTCTCCTTAAATGCATAAATAAAAAATATTACTGCCAATATAATTACCTCTTTTCAAGTACAAAAATAAAATATAAACTCACTTAACTCCCCTGTAAGAGATGCACAGAAAATATAACTACGTCGATGCGTGCAAGTGGCTGGCCTCCTCAGGCCGGATATGTCCCACGCCACCCCCACAACACTGTCTCCGGATGGGGAGAAACGAATCTATATAGAAAAAAAGAAATTTACATTTTTTATATAAACTTTGTTAACAATTTTAATATATTTATAACAAGCTTAATTTTAGCAGGTTTAAGAACAAAGTAATATGGTATACACAATCGTGTTTTATATAGCACTTGGAAGTGCTCAGTTATTTTACTTCTTACTTTGACAGATGGCCGAGCCTAATGAATTGCTTAGTTGATGAAGATCTACCAGCGCTTTAATAACAAAATCTTTGCAAATGGAATAGTTGATTTTAATGTTAAATTTAGTCGAATCGTCTTAAGTCATAGTCTTAGTAAGGATTAGTAAGGACAATATATATTTAATAAGTTAATTAAAATAGAAAGAAAAAAGTAACTAACGTACTTACTTCAACCGTAAATGAATAAAAACAAAAATGTAGTAAAGGGTATTAAAAGTGATAGAGCCAAGTTACACCAACACCAGTAGCTTAAAAGATCTAAAGAAAGATCAGGCTTAAATCGGGTAATTACCACGCTTTCACAGAATACCATCGTGAAACAGCAGCATAATATTGCTGCTGTGTTTCGTCAGGTTGAGAGTTCCGGAAGCCCATAAAATGGGGTTGGTCTGGGCATTTAATTGGCAACGCATCCACATCCTCTCAGGTTAAGAATGTCTATGTCACTTAACAACAGGTGGCCCTTCTGCTCGTGTGCAACATATAATATAAAAAAATGTAGGGTTTTGCTGCATCTCATATTCTAGCAGAGTATCAAATGTACCTAACTTAGTACTACATTCCTCTCTTTCCAATTTTGCAGACATTGCACGTTGCAACGCTGCGCTTTTTCGTATTACAAGAACGTGAAAAATGAACATTTCTTATTTTCCCTGAATGGGATTCAAACCCTCAACCTCGGCGCA